>JAQQPU010026053.1:0-11711 GCA_029168905.1 Artemia sp. Kazakhstan ARC1039 | reverse complement strand
GGGGGGGGGTAAATAAAATTTTAAAAAACGCATCAAAAATGCGTTTACTTTCATTTTTGTTACGTTTTTTTAGCCCGACAAACTTTTCGGAGGGGGGTTCAAACCCCCTAATCTCCTCTGGATACGGCCTTGTCCGTTAAAAAAGAGGGTCTCACTTCTATTGACATGAGGGGGATGTTGGATGGAACAAGAGCCGATAAGCGCAAATTTTTGTCCTCCAGTGATAAAGTCAGTGTATCAATCACATATATCAGTAGTTCTATGTTAACCTCGGATTTGTTGTCAACACGCTTAGAGACCTTACAAATCAGCTTTGATGGGTACCAAACACCATTTTTGTAATGTGTGTGTGTGTTTTTGGTTTAGGACAACCGTACTGCGATCCTAATGATTTAAAATAATTAAAATTGATGCAGCAATAATCTGTGTTTGATCATTATTCGAAGTAGATGCAACATGTCTATATTTTTGAAGTAGGAATGGGGGGTGTTGAGGGTGTACTGGCCAAAGAATCCACTTAAGGCCCTGAAATGCAGCATATTAAAAACCCTTGCATGGCTCATATACACAGGGTCATATTTCAACCCTTTGTAAAGTACGAACTTAAACCGGTTCTGATTTTGAAAGTCGGAACTGTAAAGTAAGGACCAAGGACGACATCAGGATTGAGGTCAAGGAGTCTTGAGGGGGCTCCCGAAATGTTAAATCTCCTTAAAATTTCTGAGCAATTCTCATTCAAATTTTGAATTTATTTTTTGTTTTTATTGTGTTCCCCTAAAAATCTACATACGTGCCTGATTGTACCGTATTTATCTCAATATAGGGCTTAATCCGGACATCTTCATTCCAATACTATAGGCTCAGGCCACATGTGTAATAATTCTAACTTTTCTGATTTCAAAAAATTGTTCCCTTAATATGTATTTTGGGTGACCAATCATGAAAATTACGTTTGAAAGTTGAACATACCTCCTCATCAAATTATGCAAGTGGTGCTGTAGTTGTACCGTAATTTGGATTTATTTACCAGAGTGACTATAATAGTGGTAGGCAGGACCGTCATGTATGGGGGGAGAGTGGACACCGCCTCCGAATGTTTTTGGTCACTCAGTAGAAAAAAAATCGGTCAAATTGTGGCGCTTTGCGCCACGATTTTTCCGACGCCGTTAAAATTCTTTGCTCGGTTCAATAAAGACCACGAAAATATTGAAATGTCATCTACAGACATTTCGAACTTGATCGATAAACGTAGCAGTTTTGCCTACTTCTGTCGGGATTTTACAGATGGTGCCACAACTTTCTATTTGGTTAAATAATCAGCATTAAAATAGTGACATGATAACCGAAATCTAAATCTCGGTTGGTAAATGCAGCGGTTTCACAGACTCGTGCAGTGATTTTACGTATTGCTTTCGAAATGGCTATTAAATCTCTTGCCCCTCCCCCCCTCTCCCCCCCCCAAAAATTGGGCTAGTAACGACACTGGGGGTGGGGCATAAGTTTCGTTGTATAGGGGTTGAGCTATATTAGTTTTGAGCTGCATAGGATCTATGTGACTTTTGAATAGCATGGGCGTTGAGTTGCGTGGGTTGGAGTTGTTTGACAATCTAATTTTCCAGAATTAAGTTTTGGGATTCAGACATACAGGCTGATTCCTGTGCGGTAAAATTGTCTGCAAACTATCTTATTTGCCTAGTCTGTCAATTTGGAGCGAAACTAATTATAGTATCAAGGTAGAAAAAAAGAAGACGTATGATGGGTGATTATTTTGTTTCTTTCTAAGCAGCACTTGGAACTATTGAAAGACTATAATTCTTGTAGTCTAAGCAACGATTGGAGTTCTGGCAAATATTTCAACAGAGACCCTCGTTCTGCCACCTTCAGCGCAAAAGAAAACTTGAAGAAATAAAAAGCAATCAACGGAAAAAATGTGAATGAAAATAGATAACTAAAAACAGAGTAAAAATAACCTTAAAAGATTTGAACAAAAAATTTGTTGACAAATTTAAATTAAGTGCGAATCATGCGAGATATATGGGATTTGTCAAATGTTGTAGGGGTTGAGAAGAAGAAGGTAATGGAATTACTCTAAGACAGGTATGCAAGCAAAATTTTTCAGATGGGGGGGGGGCGTAACCTCTAAATAGTTGCAAAGGATGAATTTTGGGAGAAATTTAAAGCATTGAGATAAGATAAGATTTATTCATAATGAAATACACATACAATATTACATTTTACTATTCCCCCAAAGGCTCATTGGCCTGTGAAGAAAGGGGGAGACAAACGAGTCACTTACTCAGAGAAGAAAAAAAAATAATCACTTTTTCACAGAGAGAAGAGCAAAAAGGGGAACAAAAGAAAATATGAATTAAATAAAAACCATAGAAAACAAGACTATATAGATTGAAGAGACTAAATTAATTAAGTATATTAAATAGACTCCAATAAAATAACAATAAATATATAAGAAAAATAGATAAATAGATAGCTTAAGCCAAAGAATTTCAACAATTTTTTTTAACAAACCGAATGAGTGGCACCTTTGAGGTGATTCGGACAATTTATTTCACACAATATGACTCACCATTAAAGTATTAAAATCTGACCTTACACTACTCCTATATCGGATTCCTGACTCCTGACCACTACTCCACTACTGACCACTACTCCTGACCTTACACTACTTCTACTCCTAAATCGGAGTAGAAGGAACTTGAACATGATTGTTTGTACTGTGACCGTTTTGCAATAAATCCGACCGCCACAGCCGGGATATTTACAAGCTCCTCAAGAGAAAAGTAGAGCGAGAGATCAGAAGGGCACTACGTAACCACTTGCGGAAGAAATGCGAAGACTGCGAAGTACTGTTCAAGAAGGGGGACAGCGGAGCAGTTATCAGAATGGTACGAGGGTTAAGACGACAAAAAGAGCCGCTAACGTCAGTGATCTTGGACAGAAACGGAAATGAGATTGGCGATTCTAAGATGAAAATTGAAAGATGGAAATAATACTTTAACGATAAATTGAATCCCCCAGTAGCTGTGGATCCTGAAATACTAATCCGTTTCCCCGTACCCGACCAAGAACTCAGACCACCACCCCCCCTCAAGTCAGAAACCGAGGCACCAATCAATTCGCTGAAGCATGGAAAAGCCCCTGGTCCAGACGGAGTCACCGCTGAAGTCATTAACGTCGGATCGGATGATGTAACTGATCTGTGCCATACCATTGTATCTGCGGTGTGGGAAACCGGCCGTGTACCCCGTCAGTGGTGCAAGGCTGCCATTGTACCCATTTACAAGAAGGGGTCAAAGAAAGAGTGCGGAAACTACCGTCCGATCAACCTCACGAGCCACCATTCACGTGTCCTGACATTAGTCCTACTCCGTTGCAAACAAGCAACAACTGCCTTTGCCATTGGAGAATATCAGGCTGGCTTTTGTCCAGGGAGATCAACAATCGATCTGATATTTGTCGTTCGACAACTCATGGAACGACACATTGAATTCAACCAAGAACTCTACCAAATATTCGTTGATTTCCGTCAGGCATTTGACCAGATATGGCGCGAAGGACTCTGGCATATCCTCCTTCACTACGGGATCCCTTTTGAGGTAGTCCAAATAATCAAGAGTCTGTACGACCAGTTCCGAGGCCAAGTAAAAACCGCCAATGGGTTGTCAGAAGAGTTCACAACTTCGTCAGGAGTTCTTCAGGGTTGCATCTTATCATCTTATCAGGGTTGCATGCTGATGCTGTTGATGTGCTAGTCAAATCTACACAAGAACTGCAGGCACAAACTGATAAACTCTACAATGCCACAAAGCCGTTCGGGATGGAGATCAATGCCAGAAAGACCAAAGTCATGGTAACTACGAGACGTGAACTGGACAGCCCGTCCATTATCACCATAGGCAGGAGACAGGTTGAAACGGTTGACCACTTTCTGTACCTTAGTAGCCAAGTCTCCTCAGAAAATTGCCATAACTCTGACATGACACATCGACTTGCACTTGCTAGCTCTAGCTTCCGAAGACTTGCCAACCTATGGAAAAGTGTCCATCTATCCAACAAATTCAAGTTGCGCCTGTTCAACAGTTTAGTAGTCCCCAGAGTTATTTATGGATACGAAATATGGACCCTGAAAACCGAAGACGAGAGAAAACTACTAGCTTTTGAGATGAGATGCCTCCGGCGCATTGCTAGAATCAAACACACTGACCGAATCAAAATGTGGAGGTACGACAAAGGCTCCAGTCCGCTGAAACCATTCTCAGTAAAATCAAGAAACAACAACAGCGCTGGTTCGGCCAAGTTAAGCGAATAGAGCCGAGCCGCCTCCCGAAAACTGCCCTCGAAGGATCCCTCCATCGCCTTTGTCCACGAGGCAGACCACGAAAATGATGGATGGAGAATTCCACTTCGACAACGTCAAGATAGCCCAGTTATCACGTATCGCACCAGACAGAGCAATGTACCGAGCCCTTACGCATGAACTAGCAAGAGGATGGGCCCCAAAACGTCCCACGAGGATGGCCGGGACCTAAGTAAGTAAGTATTGTGAACATTATAATTATTCAGAGGTTAAGGATGGCAGAACACTTAGGGACTGGGGGAGGTCATCATGAAGCTGAGAAAAAGTAAAACATGCACACGAAAGAATATGCATAGACTCGAAACCAAGCAATGGGATAACTCCTGAACGATTGGTTTCCTGAATGAAAGTTTCTAGCTTTATCGTAAACCTTAGAAAGTAGTTTCAACAGTGAAGGAAAGATTGACGTTCATACTATTGGACAGTAAGAAACATAAGATTGGATCAAGCAGGGAAAAAGGATTTTTCAAAATTGATCCAAGAAAAGTATGTTTAAGTTTCCTTAAAATACCGAGACTCCTGTGTATCTTCATTTTAATCAAATCAATGTGGCACTTGAAAGACAGGTTTTCATCAACAAGAATGACGAACATATCTATCTTTGGATCTATGAATTATCCCATTTGGCTGGTGAATTTCAGGTAACTGGGGAAAAACCTGAGAAACACACGAAAAAATAAAAAACTGGACTTACAAAATTTAGGGTAAGATAATTAACATGAAGCCATAAAATTACTCTCTCAAACACATTTCCCGAATTTAATCGAAGCTCTGATTCGCAATTTCCCGAAGTACCTAGTGTACTGTCATCAGAAAAACAAACAAGGACATCAGAAGAAGGCCAACTACAGTTGCCACTATAAACAGGGGAAGCCTTAGTATGACAAAGTCTATAGCAATTAATAAGTTTCGGTTTTTTTTTACTACATAAAAAAGATCATTTATATAAGGGACGCCAAAATTCACTTCTGAGGAGGAACGGAAAAGTGGATCAACAGAAATTAACCTATCATTCAAATAAGACTGAACCCAAGAAAATTTCCTATTATGCAAAAATGAAACATCTTCGGTAGAAGAATTTCATGGTTAAGGAATCGAATGCCTTACGAATATCCAGGAATATATTGCAGCCAGAATTAATCTCGAATCTAACGCAGAATGTATCAAATTCAAAAGGGCCATACAGGCATGTTCAGTGGAGTTTCATTCCGAAACAAAATTGAAAATCATGAAGAAAATTTTTAGATTTGAGAAAAGTAAGGAGACGAGAAAGCATAGCCTTTTCAAAGATTTTACTAAATACTGATAAAATTGAAACTTGTCGATAATTCGCTGGTTCAATTCTTGGTCCACCTTTATACAAAACAATAATCCGGGCACACTTAATTATAAGAAAGATCGCAATAGTTTTTTAGATCTAGAGGGGCAGGAACCTGGATCCCCCCTTTGCTTTGTACCCGTTTGCTCTAAACTTTTTGGCTATTTCTAAAATTTGGCCTCTTAAACAAAAACAGCTTTTTTGAGGCAATATTTTGTTGCAAAGCCTCGTGTGTTAAATTATCACATTTCCCGATGGATGGGATAAGGGAAGGGGGGAGGGCAACGGTTGATATATTTTTCTTTTTGGTTTAAATAGTAGTACGTTCAAAAAAAGGAAGGCAATCTCACACTTTATGTTCTTTTTTCATGGGATCACCTCAGAGCAGAATAACGTTAATTACTGTAATTGGGGAGTAAACGAATTGAGATATTCGTCAAAAGATCGAACTTGGTCTGATTCAGCTGTGACTGACCCTGAGCAAAGATTTGGCCTCCCGTGTTTCTGAGTCGACATCTGGATTTACCCCTAAGCCTCTGGTTATGCCTTACTTGCAGAAAAAGGGCATAATTCCTTGGTTGTGATTTTTTTTATTTATTTTTGCTCATTAGAAAAATCAATGCAGCCTATTACAGACCCCCACATTGTTTTATAGTATCTATACAGCTCCTCTTACATAAACCTAAAGCACTGGCAGCTGTCTATCCTTGGTGTGAACTACTTTGCGACACCAGCCGTACCTTCGGTGGCCATACACCTCATCCCAATCCGCCTATCCCCAGCTCTATGCGTGTGCCACTATCATTGCTTTCATATCTCCAGTGTAGCTGAAGAGAAGCTTTTGGGCCCATCCCCTTTCCTTCACAGAAATATCTAGATATTTCAAGGTTTCAAGAAATTTTTCTTAAGTAATTCGCCTTTTTTGTGGGTATTTTCATACTTGATCCCCTGCTAAAATGCCGCCGTCTAGATATAAATTCCTACAAATCTGTTTAAGCTCATATGACGTGAAAAAGTATCCAACCTCTTAGGAGAACCTTGAAACGGGATTTAAATTTACACACTCTTTAGAAAAGCAACCAAAGCTACAAAAAACCATTCATTTTTGTTATGTATTGTGCAACTTCATTTTATCAACTTTTTCTATTAGCTTAATCTTTGGGGAAATGGAAGACAATCTTCGATTTCTATTTCGCTTGTGGACGGATTAGTTTTCGTGACCGGATAAAATCAAAGAAAATAGGAAATCTCTGTTCCAAATCCAATTAGGAAGAACTTGATATTCGGACAAGGAAACGAAGCAAAGAGGGAAATTATTACCCTTTAGCCTATAATTGGGAACTGTCCAAGTATGTCCTTGCTGGTCTTTTGCCCTGCTAATACAGGATATGTAATTTTCGGAAAAAAATAGACATCACTTGATTTATAGAATAAGTAAAAATTAGTGGTATTGCTTAAGATTTATTCAGACAGATTTTCCTTTACATTCTTATTCAATTATAGTTTTTTCATATAAAACACGTCTTTGTGCCCAAGCCCAAAGGATATATATAAAACTTATTTGAAAATGAGTTAATGATAATGAGAAAGATTTCACTAGCAGGCATTAATCCATTGTTTTGACATTTGCAGAGGTGTATTGACTCCTTAGGACGCAATAGCAGACCAGGATTTACCAAAAGGCCCAGTAGGCCGGGCCTAGGGGTGCATAATGCAAGAGGGCGCAAAAACTTACCACTGAGTGATTTTTTCTTAGCAAAAACCAAACTAATGATTATATTGTCAAAGTGCCAGACGCACTCCACCACCCCGCTGACTTTTAACAGAAAAGTTATTTTAAAACAGCACAGGAATTCCGTGGCCACTTATAAAATGCTTTTTCTTGGGAGACTGAGGTGTCTCCCAAGAATGGCAGCTGAGAGTTCGGTATCACCTCTCTCTTTCAGTACTTTTGGCTCATCAGTTGCGTTCGGTTCAGCGTATCCACTTTACCCAAATTTTTGGGGATTTCCTCGAAAATCTCGCAAAAACGTGCGGCAAAAACCCTTGGGCCTAAATGCGTCAAAACTTTAAATCCGGCACTAGGCTTTAGGCTAGACGAATTATTGCTGAACAAATAAGTTGGAGCTTTACTACCGATGCACCACCCCTACTCTTTAAATTGTAATTATTTAACTCACTACCACTAACCTTCTATTTCTGGGAATAGTTTATTTAAGTAAAATAGATGTAAACATAAAAAGCCCGAAGGTGTCTAAAAAAATATAATTCAAAGAATAGAAGTGGTATCTAGCTACTCGATTGACCACATTTGGCGTGAGGGGTTGCTGACTCCCGTCACCTGGCATTTCGGAACGCCACATATGCCACACGGTTCCGCCACGACTTGCACAGTTCCCAAAGCGTTAATTGTGTCTTATAGCAACCACACTCAAGAAGTGAAGCTAGGTTAATTCTCCTGAAACATACCTAAATATGATGAAAATATGATACTTTAGTAACAAAATTATGGAAACTACAACAGAGAATTATGTAAATCAGGCCATCAGAACGCATTATGTTAAATGGTTTCTAGTCTAAGATAACCAAAATACCAACTCTATATATAAAATATTTAATTAAAATATTCCTACATTGTAGTTTCTCTCTCACGCTAAGCTGATTATCTCCGAGTACAAACTGAAATACAGAAAGAAACCAGTTCTACTAAGACCAAGAACTTGAGTGTGGTGGCTATAAGACATAAGTACCCCCCAAAACACTTGATACACTCTTGAAACGCTTTGAACAGTTCCACCACGTGTGGCACTTGCCGCATGGTGTACATGATTTCCGATAGAGAGCAACCCCCCGATGTGATGTTGTTGACGTTAATTCCTTTTAGAAGCTGCTTCAGTGGTTTTCTGAGTTTATGCCACCAAAATAAATCAGGAACTTTAATTCAGCAAACAAAGTCAATGTTTTTATACTAAACTATATTGAGTTTTTTCCATCTTAATTTTACTAAGAACGTTAGTGATAGTGGACTAACGGAATTACAGGTAAAAAATAATCGTAGTCAATTAACGGAAAAGTTCCAAAAATTTCCCCTACTACGTGCAGATATATAGACCACTTAATTTCATGTAATATCCGCCAAAATGAAGACCACATTGCAATTTTAACATACTTTTACTTATTTAAATTTTTGAACATTACAAACTGTTCCACTAAAAGCTTAAAAATCTTATTTCTGTTCATATGTCAATTAGGAAAATGGGAAATTCGCTCTTTGATTTTTGGCTACGATACAACACACAAGGCCGTATCCAGGATTTTTATTCGGGGGGTGGGGGAGGTTACAAAAAACTTTAGAAACCCCATCAAGAATGTGTTTTTATGTATTTTGATTATGTTTTGCGAGTCGGACAAACATTTCAGGCGGGTTCAAACCCACTACCTACCTTCCTGGATACGGCCTTGCCACGACGCTATTCAAATCGAAGGGTTTTACCTCCTTTAAGAGAGCTTAATAATGCATAGAGAGGCCAGGACTTTTCTACAAAGATGTTGAGCCTTCTTTTGTTTATAATAGTTGATTGTTTCCTGCTTAAACTCTGCTCATTTATGAATAGGTAGCTAGGTAGCAGTACCGGACAAATTTTAAATTATTCATATTCGGTTTTATAAGGCAAATGATGGATTCGATGTTTACAGCGACATTGACGAAGCACATGCTCAAAATGTAAATTAAAATATTATCTATTCGTCTCAGCCAAATCTTAAATTGACCCTTTCTGCTAAGCTAGTTTAGCAGCTTCGAAGACTTGGTTTTTCTGCCTTTTTTTAAATAATTGCCTGTTTATTCTGTCGAACTAATTTGCCTACGCAGCTCTTACGCGGTAGGAGTCCTGCTCGTAATGAAATCTTGGGTCTAATTTTCTTATCGCAAACATTTTTTAAGAGTAACACAAATCGAAACAACTTGCTCAAATTATTAATTATTAGTATTTGAAAAGATCCATTCAGATGATTCAGAGTCCAATTTGGCCAAGTTCATAAAACACACGGTGGAGGAAACGAATAATATAACCTTTTGATTTTGATTTTAGTCCATTAATGAATTTGAAAATTCAAAAATTATATTGTTTACTTAAACCTCATCAGGCATGTGCATGGGGGGGGGCGTGGGGACTTTTGTATCCGTGTGGCCCAAAAACTCAAGATTCTTTCGATTTTGACCGTAATTTCCCATAAATTTCATTTTTATTGGGTTGTTTTGCATTTTTTTTTCAATTTGGGACTACTGGGACCCTGCCCCCTAATAAGCACATCTGTATGTGCCTATGTCTTAGCAACTATAATTTCATCAGTAATCTTAGAATGGAAAAAGTCAAATTTAATCAAAAAAGTTATTAATCCCAGATGCAAAATTGCAATATCTTTCTGGATAAGAAAAATTAAGGGTCAATCCAAGCGTTTTGATAAAACATAGACAAATACAGTGGCATTTCTGGCCTCTCTTGCGCCCGTTGCAAAATCTTGATTAGTGTCCCCCCTAACTTTTATTTCCCGAAAATTTTTCAGCCAAATTTTAACGAAAATTCCATTTATTGAAAAGATATGGGGAAAATGAGAATTTCGGATTCAATTTGCTTAAACTTACTGCCAACTGCCCCCTCTGCTTTACTTTAATAAAAATAAAATTACAAAAATTACAAAATGATTACAAAAGTTAGATTATTTATTTGAAACTTCGCGTCTTTAAAATTTCTGTGCCCAGGGCAAGTACCCCCTCTGTAAATACATTCTGAAACCACACTGGCTATACATGACGTATGAAACCAAGAGAGGAAAGGAAATAATTAATGAAAAATAAAATCAAATAGGTGAGAAAACGAGGATTTTGTCAGCCAGTGGCAAAATATGAAGACGAAGAACAAGCAAATATTTCGACAAGGACCAAAAAAAAAAAAAATTTAACCTTCCAAAGTGAATCTAACAAGAGTAGAATAGCCACTGTACATTCTGCTCTTGTTAGGTTCACTTCGGAATGTTAGATTTTTTTTTTTTTTTTTTTTTTTTTTTTTTTTTTTTTTTTTTTTTTTAGCACCGAGGACGACTTGGCGGAGGTCCTTGTTGAAATATTTTCTTGTTCTTCGTCATCATATTTTGCCACTGGCTGACAAAATCCTCATTTTCTCACCTATTTGATTTTATTTTTCATTTGTTATTTCCTTTCCTCTCTTGGTTTCATACCCCCTCTGTCCCCCCTAAAACCCATTCCATGTAAATACAAAACTTTGATTGGGTCAAGTTGCCTTCTAAGACTTTCGTATAATTAAGAGGGCTTATTTTGGCCGCACTGAGTGGCTGGTAAATAATCACACTTCTGTTTATTCATTATTCACTCAATTCTTCAAAGTCTATAGCGAATCAATTGCAGTAATTGCAGAGACAGAACTTGTGAGAGGTAAGAACATAAAAATATACAAGCAATAGGAAATAAAATATCAAGGGACACTCATGAAATTGTAAGAGGGACAAAAAATGAGGTTCAAGGCAAATAATAATTTTAAGAAGGAGAAAATGCCCAGCAAATTTTGCAAAAAAAGCAACAAAACAGAAAAATAAATCTCCGTATCTCTTCTTTCCTTCTACAGTCGACTTTCGATAACTCGAAGTCCATGATATCTCGAATTATTTTCAATCCTCTTGGAATAACCTTTCTAAGTCGAAGAAAATACCATGCATAACTCAAAATAATTTCGTGGTCATATTTTACCTCTGTAAGTCGAAGTGGTAAAAGGTAAAGGATGCGGCACTAGACCCTTAAGGTCCAAACCGGCGGTGCTGATCTCCGTTTCGTGGCCCTTCAGCCAGGAAGTGCAATGGGGGGCTGGGGGCCAGCCAACCTATGCTTTCGCAAACCCTTCCTGTTTTACCTTCCCCAGATTTCTCCAGGTACCCATTTAGAGCTGGGTTGACTCTGGCTAAGTTTACAGGGTCACACCACTGACCCGCGTCCCAAACTAAGAA
>JAQQPU010026052.1:0-11713 GCA_029168905.1 Artemia sp. Kazakhstan ARC1039 | reverse complement strand
TTTAAGTTTTTATTGAAATCTTTATCGTGGAAACTTGAAAAAGGGCTCATTCGATTGGAAATTCAAAGGTCTAGTGCCCTTTTTAATAGTCAAAAGTGATTTGATGGCACCTAGCCCCCCTCTCTCGCCCACCTTTTCCTCAAACACATCCAATCAGAATTTTTAGATAGCCATTTTGTTCATTGTTGTGGATTTCCAGATACAAATTATGTTTTTGAGGAGGACACTCCCCCACAGCCCTCAGGGCAAGGGTTGTAAGTTATGCCCTGGGGGCATATAGGGTTTTTTTCTGAACGCGTCGTCGTAGAAACTTCAAAGAGGGCTCATTCGAGTGGAAATTGAAATGGCTAGTGCCCTTTTTAATAGTTGAAAGTGATGTAAAAGGGCTATTGTCTTTTAATAGTTGAAAGTGATTGAAGGGCGACTAACGCCCCACTCACACCCACCATTTCCCCAAACCCATCCAATCAAAATCTTGATATATTCATTTTGTTCAACGTATTCGAAAATTCTGGAAATTAGGTCTTTTAGGATGATAACCCCATCAGAGCTTTCAGTGTAAGGGTTGTACGTTACGCCCTGGGGGCATATAAGGTTTATATAGAAAGTTGTATTAGAAATTTCAAAAGGGGCTCATTTGATTGGAAATTGAAATTGCCCTTTTTAATAGTCGAAAGTGAGTGGAGAGTGATTAACCCCCCTCTTAAGCCCTCCATTTCCCCAAACACATTCAATCAAAGTTTAGAGATAGCCATTTTGTTCACCGTAGTTGAAACTTCTAGAAATTATTTATTTAAGGATGACAAACCCCCCAGAGTCCCCAGGGCGAAGGTTGTAAGTTATGCCCTTGGGGTATATAATGTCTTTAATGATATAGTTGTCGTAAAAACTTCAAAAGAGGCTCATTCAATTGGAAATTTAGAGGGCTAGTGCCCTTTTTAATAGTTGAAAGTGATTGGACGGTAACTAACCCCTCTCTCATGCCCACCATTCCCCCAAACACATCCAATCAAAATTTTCAGATAGCCATTTTGTTCAATGTAGTAGAAAGTTCTCGAAGTTAGGTCTGTGAGGATGACAACCCCAGCCCTCAGGGCGAGGGTTATAAGTTACCCCCTGGGGGCATATAAGGTTTTTATTGAAAGTGTTGTCGTACAAAATTCAAAAGGGCTCATTTGATTGGAAATTGAAAGGGCTAGTGCCTTTTTTTAAAGTTGAAAGTGATTGGAGAAAGACTAACGCCCCTCTCACGCCCACCATTTTCCCAGACACATCCAATCAAAATTTTGAGATAGCCATTTTGTTTAACGTAGTTCAAATTTCTGGAAATTAGGTCTTAGAGGATGACAACCACCCTCACAGCCCTTAGGGTAAGAGTTGTAATTTATGGCCTGGGGCATATAAGGTGTTTATAGGAAGTGTTGTCGTAGAAACTCAAAAAGGTCTCATTCGATTGGAAATCGAAAGGCTTAGTGCCCTTTTTAATAGTCGAAAGTGATTGGAAGACTTGACATTTTTATAGTAAAGATCGATATGGGTATAATGTACCATTTTTTGTTGTTGTTGTTGTTTAGACCAGGGCCCTTTGTATCGAAGGAGTTGTCGTAGGAACTTCGAAAAGGGCTCATTCGATTGAAAATAGAAAGGGCTGATGCCCTTTTTAATAGTCAAAAGTGATTGGAGTAAAACTAATCCCCCTCCCACGTCCACCCTCCCATTTGACTTTATGTTTAAAAACTAAATATTGCCATAAGATTAAATCAAAATCCACTGTGTTAATGCTATTTCCCAATAAGGCATCTCAGCAGTATCCCAAGAACGACTGAGGGTTTTACGTTCAAACTTTTGGGGCTGCTTCTGCTCTTAAAATTTAACTAAATCAAAATAGCGTAAGTGTATCCAAGCTATAAAAGAAAGTAAAAAGATTTTTTTGCGAATGGTATTAAGTTTTCCATTTCAGGTCAACTAGACGAGGTATGAAACTAAATTAAACACTTCTGTTTGTGTCCAGATTTTTAAGAGGGTGTATGTTGTTAAAAATTGCTGAAAATTTTTCTTTAGCATACAAAAAGCAGGCCAAACTATAAATCTTTAAAAAAACGAAAAGATTTAAAGTATTATTTTCTTTCTCTCTGAAAAGACTATGTCAATATAAAACGAACAGAAATTAATTAAAAAAAAACTTTCGTCCAAAATTTCAGTCTTAGGTTAATAATTCAGGAGTGCCTGAGTTGCCAAACACCTTTGGTCCTCGGTTTGATAGATTATGAGCAAGTGTTCGATTCTGTTGATAGAAGAGCTTTAGCAAAGATCTTGTCCTTGTATGGCATACCAGACAAATACATCAAAGCAATTTTGTGCTATGTACGAGAATAAAACTGCTGCGGTTAAGGTAGGAAATCTGGTTAGCAACTGGTTTTGTATTTAACAAAATCAGGTTGTGTTCTATCCCCCTTTATATGGATTATTTTAATGGAATTTGTCTTAAGGAGTAAAAGAGAGGCATTGGGAGACGCTGGAATCAAATGGGGAGGAAAAATTTTCCTGGACTTAGATTATGCTGATTATTTAAGCATCCTAGATGAAAGTGTAAGCAAAATGAATGAACTTTTAGGGGTTTTGCGAGTTAAAGGTGCTAAAATAGGTTTAAAAATTAATGTTCAGAAGACTAATCCACTAAGGCTAGGAATAAGTGAAGATGAAAAGGTGACGTTGGGTAACGAAAAGATTGATCAGGTGGGCAGCTTCACTTACCTTTGTAGTATTATTAGTAAAGATAGTGGGAGCAGTGAAGATGTTAAAAGTAGAATAGCCAAGGCTCAGGGTGTATTTTCATAGATAAAAAAAAGTTTGAAAGAATAGGAAGATAAGTCTACAAACCAAGATTAGAATATTAGAAGCTACAGTGATGGCAGTGTTCAAATATGACTCTGAAGCATGGGCGCTCCGAAAATCAGGTGAAGATTTGCTAGATGTTTTCCAGAAAAATTGTCTACGGATTGTTCTGGGTACCCAGCTGACTGACCCTACTTTAAGCAGTAGATTGTACTAAAAATTTAGTTCAATCCCGCTTTCTAGGGTTATAATGAAAGAAAGGTTGAAATGGCTAGGACACGTTGGGCGGATAAAGGATGACAGATTGCTAAAGATTGTCCTTTTCGGCCAACCGTCTAGGGCTAAACGGAAAGCAGGTCGTCCTCGTCTGGGGTGGGAAGACATCATAAATAAATATTTAAAGAAAATTGGAACTTCCTGGGAGGGTGTAAAAAGGGAGGCTTTGAATAGATTGGGATGGAGGAGGATCTTGCGTAGCTTTGTTGGCCTCAGGCGGCTTGGCCTCAGGCTGCGGTGAGTTTTAGTAGTAATAGTACTAGTATACTCTTTTACAAAATTACATTCTACGCCTCTCCTTCAACCAAGAGCTCAGCCAGAGAACTTTTTGAGCGGGGGGGGGGGGAGGAATAAGTACTACCAGGTATTTTATTTATAAAGGACTTACATCGGCATATTTCTCATTTCCACTGTTAACCAGGGGCGTAATATTCTATGGGGATTGGGAGGGGCAACCTGCCTCCCCCAGACCCCAGTTTACCTCTCCAGCTTAAATTTTGCTTCTTCAAGCATCTTTTTAAAACTATGATCGGTCTACGTAATTGAAGCCCTCAATGGGTCGATTTCTTTAGTATACCTTTGCCTTTAAGGCATATTACGGCTCATTTTGTCATTTTTCACTTGGTCATTTTTGCTTGACTTGGGAAAACCGACTCCAGATTTCTCAGCCCCTTACTCCCAGAATTTTAGTTAAATTACACCCCTGCTGTTGACAAATTCGTAATATCATCTTGAATATCAATGGTGTGGGCCTTCCCCCCTTACACTTTTCTATTTAAAGCTAGGCCTTACATAACACTAGAACCCTTTTATATTCTATCATAGGCAGCGCAATCGCAGCCTAAGTAAATATTTTTTGTTCTTTAGGCCAGGGCACCACGTATCGAAGGAGTTGTCGTAGAAACTTCGAAAAGGGCTCATTTAATTGGAAATTTGGTTGGCTTGTGTTCTTTTTAATAGTCGAAAGTGATTGGAAGGCAGCTAACACCCTTTCCACGCCCACCATTTCCCCAAACACATCCAATAAACATTTTGAGATAGCCACTTTCTTGAGCGTAGTTGATTTCCAGATAGAAAATCCGTTTCTGAGGAGGAAATTCCCCCACAACCCTCAGGGCAAGGGTTTTAAGTTATGCCCTGAGGGCATATAAGAACGAGGTTGGCACAATATGTTATTTTTTTTCTTCCCTTTATGCCACGGCACTTCGTATCGAAGAAGTTGTCGTAGAAACTTCGAAAAGGGTTCATTCAACCGGAGATTGGAGTGGCTTGTGCCCTTTTTAATAGTCGAAAGTGATTAGAAGGCAACTAACGCCCCTTCCACGCCCACCATTTCCCGAAAAACATCCAATCAAAATTTTGAGACAGCCAATTTGTTCAGCGTAGTTGATTTCCAGTTAGAAAGAATGTTTTTGAGGAGGACACTCCCCTACAGCCCTCAGGGCAAGGGTTGTAAGTTATGCCCTGGGGGCATATAAGGTTTTTATAGAAAGCGTTGTCGTAGAAACTTCAAAAAAAAGGCTCATTTAATTGGAAATTTGAAGGGATAGTGCCCTTTTTAATATTCGAAAGTGATTAGAGGGCAACTAACCCCCCCCCCCCTCTCACGCCCACCTTTTCCTCAAATACATCCAATCAAAATTTTTAGATAGCCATTTTGTTCAACATAGTTTTAAGTTCTGGAAATTAGGTCTTTGAGGATGACAACCCCCCATAGCCCTCAGGGCAAAGGTTGTAAGTTATGCCCTGGGGGCATATAAGGTTTTATAGAACGTGTTGTCGTAGAAACTTCAAAAAGGGTTCATTCGATAGGAAATTGAAATGGCTAGTGCCATTTTTAATAGTCGAAAGTGATTGGAAAGCAACTAACACCCCTTCCAAGCCCACAATTTCAAAATTTTGAGATAGTCATTTTGTTCCACACAGCTTAAAGCTAAGGAAATTATACATTTGAGCACGACACTCCCCCACAGTCTTCTGGGCAAGGGATATAAGTTATGCCCTGGGGGTATATGAAGTTTATATTGAAATCTTTGTCGTAGAAACTTGAAAAAGGGCTCATTCGATTGAAAATTCAATGGGCTAGTGGCCTTTTTAATAGCTGAAAGTGATTTGACCCTTTCCCCAAACATATCCAATCAAAATTTTTAGATAGCCATTTTATTCAACGTAGTTGACAGTTTTGGAAATTAGGTCTTTAAGGATGACAACCCCTCCCCCCCCCCCCCACCACAGCCCTTAGGCTGTGGTTGTAAGGCAAGGGTTGTAAGGTATGCCCTGGGGGTATATAAGATTTTTATAGAAAGCGATGTTGTAGAGACTTCAAAAAGGGCTCATTCAATTGGAAATTGAAAGGGCTAATGCCGTTTTAATAGTCGAAAGTGATTGAAGGGCAACTACCCCCCCCCTCTCAACCCACCATTTTCCCAAACACATCCCATCAAAATTTCGAGATATTTATTTTGTTCAATGTAGTTGAAAGTTCTGGAAATATGGTCTTTTAGGATTATAGGCCCCTCAGTGCAAGGGTTTTAAATTATGCCCTGGGTGCATATAAGGTTTATATAGAAAGTTGTTGTAGAAATTTCGAAAAGGGCTCATTTAATGGGAAATTGAAATTGCCCTTTTTAATAGCTAACTAGCCCCCCTCTCTCGCCCACCATTTTCCCAAAAACATTCAATCAAAGTTTAGAGATAGCAATTTTTTGCAACGTAGTAGAAAGTTCTGGAAATTATGTATTTAAGGAGGACAAACTCCCCAGAGCCACCAGGGCAAAGGTTGTAAGTTATGCCCTGGGGGGATTTAATGTTTTTATAGATAGTTTTGTCGTAAAAACTTCAAAAGGTGCTCATTCAATTGGAAATTAAGAGGCGTAGTGCCCTTTTTAATAGTCGAAAGTGATTGGAAGGCTTGACATTTTTATAGTAAAGATCGATGTGGGTATAATGTATTATTTTTGCTGTTGTTGTGGTTTAGACCAGGGCACTTCGTATCGAAGGAGCTGTCGTAGGGACTTCAAAAAGGGCTCATTTGATTGAAAATAGAAAGGGCTGATGCTCTTTTTAACTGTCGAAAGTGATTGGAGGACAACTAATCCCCCTCCCACACCCACCCTCCCTTTTGCCCATTATGTTTAAAAACTAAATGTTGCCTTAAGATTAGATCAAAATGTTGTGTTAATGCTAATTCCCAATAAGGCATCTCAGCAGTATCCCAAGAACGACTGAGGGTATTATGTTTAAACTTTCGGGGCTACTTCTGCTCTTAAGATTTAACAAAATCAAAATAGTGTTAGTGTATCCAAGTTATCAAAGAAAGTAAACAGATTTTTTTGCGAATGGTATCAAGTTTTCCATTTCAGGTCAATTAGAGGAGGTATGAAACTAAATTAAACACTACTATTTGTGCCCAGATTTTTAAAAGGGTGTATGTTGTTAAAAATTGCTGAAATGTTTCTCCAGCATACAAATAGCAGGCCAAACTATAAAGTCTTAAAAAAAGAAATGATTTAAAGTATTATTTTCTTTTTCGCTGAAAAGACTATATCAATATGAAACGAACAGAAATTAATTAAAGAAGAGCAGAAATTAACATGAGTAGGGCTAAAACCCCAACGGCTTCCCAAGCCCAGAATATAATTTGCACTTTACTGAAAAAAATATAAATGAATATGCATTGTCAGTTTAATATACATATACTGCCAATTAGTAAACAAAATGGTTGCAGCAGTAGCTGCATCCTAGTAAAAAGCGAACCATAGCCCATAGTAACCAAAAGTTAAAAAAACGCGTTTAGAAAAAAACTGCCAAATGAAAAAAAAGCCATCTGACACTGATTCAGGAATGGTAACTATTACTACCAAGTAAGTATTATAGTATTACATAATTATTCATTCTACATAGTATTTACTACACAAAGTATAGTATTTACTACATACGAATATATAATTATAATACATAATACATACGAAATAGTATTATGAATAATAACTATCATATTCGTACAATAATGTAATAAAGAAAGGGATAAGGATATAATGAAGAAAAAAAAATTAGCATCAGTAGTTTGTGATTCTTCAATAAGGGGAGGTGTTTGAAGACCCATTCAAATCCCCACCTCTAAAAAGAAAAAATATATTCCGCCAGCGTTGTATGTTAAATGAAACAGTCTAGTTCCAGAGTATATTTTGATACACTGGTCGTAGTTTTAGCAGCACAATACCATAGCATAGCGTGTTTCTAAACTGTTTTCTACGTCAGGAAAAAGTTCGGGTAGCTACAGAAAACAATGAGCCTATCAGCTTATGGGTATAATAAATCAATAAACAGACTGATAAATAGGCTTGTTAAATTAAATACTGCTCTGATATAACCTATTGTTAATATTATAGCCACTGGACGCTAAAGTAAAATGTTTTTTCTAGGGTAGTTGTTGCTCACTTTTGAGTTAGCTGTAGACGAGTAATGCTTTGCCCCACAATATTAATTTTGGATATACTTTCATTCCAAATCCAGGATAAAATATTTACAATAAACTGTCTAGTGAGTTGGATTGACTGATTCTATTTTTTAATGAGCATTAATTCACAGTACTTATTGGCAGAATTGCTAAACTGGGTTATGCTTGGGGAAGGACGTTTCCTTTTCAAAAACGCACTTTTTCCCCACTAGCTGTTGACAGAAAACGTGGTTTACCTTCATTATCGCACCAAAGCTTCAACCTAAAAGAAAACATTAAAAAGCGACATTGACGGATCATCTAACACAACTCAATCAAAATATTATATGTCTTGATGCTTTCTTTGAGCAACTTTGATCACTGGATGTCATATGTGATTATCTATTACGGAAAATCACCATGGTTAGTGAACGCCATCTATTTTCTTTTTTGCTCAATTTCACTAAAATGGTTGTTCATATATTTTGTTTTAGTGTCGTTTTTAAGCTAGCCACGTGTCACATATGGGGTACGTTCAGACCTTGAACTTTAGTTGACTATAGTTACACTACTGTTAATCTCAGGCAATTTATCCTCCCTTATCACAGCTACTCTTAGTAATTACCCCGCCCCCCCCCCCGCTCTCATTTACAAGTCATGTCACTGGGAAGGATCAGGGTGCTATCACTGAAGGATATTGGGAGCTTCACTTATAGTTTCTGAAATTTTTGACAAAGGTGTTCTTGGGATAATTAAAATTTAAATGTATTCAAATGCCCCTAATCATTTCTGGAACTGTAGAAACATTGGTAAAACTTTTCAAGCATTTAGCCTTGCTGACAAAGGAGAAAACTTTCTAGATTTTGACCTGATCAAAATTACAGTCGACTTCACTGCAATGTAGCCAGTTGAAGTGAAAAACTGTAGCTCAAGGTGCGAACCAGTGTTGCCACTTGACCGATACCAAAAACTGGTGCCGGCCGATGAAAGAAGCGGTGTTTTTGCGTTATCCTTTTACCGAAACACGGTATAATTTATGGAATATTTTGATACCCGTAATGCAAATACATCGTCACTAGTTTCGACAACAAACTTACTTTTTAAAATTCTATCCTTGCTACTATTCTAGCAAATGGATACTATTCTTTATTATTTTTTTTAAGTGGCGGATTTTACCATGGACTTTGGACTAGACATGGACTAGACTGATCTATTGTCTAGTCAATATCCACTGAGAAAAGATTAGTTTTTAGGTTGACAAGAAGCTTTTCATGAAAATGAAATGCCAGAGCCTGTTAGCAATGTTGGTTGCTTTTATTCTAATCAGACTAATATGACTCTGCAAAATCGGCCATGGCATACTTTTTACGAACTTCAGCAAGTTGTCAGTGACCAAATAGAGTGTATCATGTTCAACGAGAAATGAGACAAGCCTTGCTTTAATTTTGGTCTCCTTTGCGTTTTTGGAAAAAGTGATGAACAAGTGGCAGAGTCTGAGGAGACGAAGCAATCCATGTATTTTCATTAACCCCTGACAATAAAGGTTACAGATGGGCTGGCCAATGGAACCATGAAACAGCCTAGGCTACAAGAAGGAATAAGTGGTTTATAGCCTGCTTCCTCTGGACAGCAACTCTGCAACTTTGCATTCACATTTGATCTGAATGAATGATATGCAATAAGAAATCAGGTAAAAATTAAAAAATAGATAATTTTCTAAATTTTGGAATGCATGTTCTACAGGAAATAAATGTTAGCCTGTATTCGAATACAGTATTAAGTTCTAAATGAAATAGCATTTTTATTTCTTAACCATTGTTCTGCATTCTGAATTTCATACATATTTACAAGAACTTCTTTTACCTTTTTTAGACTGTTCAGTCTATTCGGCTTTAAAAGTGGAAAAGTAATGCCCAAAAGAAGCAATGTAGGACAGCCCAAGACTACTTATTTACTTAATTCTAGTATAGTATTCGCTCTGCTTTGCAGTGTCTGAACACCTTTACCATATTGTTGGTTGAAAATTACTTTCATTCAGAAACCTGACTGATATATAAAACATTTGCTCTTGGAAGTTTGTTAATTACTAGTTTGAATTCTCGTGAGTTCCACAGTAACCTATCCAGCCATATGTCATTAAAAATAGAGAGCAAACATTTGTCCCTTTTCCCTTACGGTGATATTACTTAGTATAAATTCTATGATGAAAGTCATTTCGTGGCATAAATACGCTGATTTAATTAATTTCGCGGTATAATTGCGATATACGGTATAACTGCGGTATGCGGTATAATCAGAAAAAAGTGCAGCATTTCTCTCCAAATTGCGGTATTATACCGCAAAATGCGGTATATGTGTTAACACAGGTCCAAACGCACTACTGACTATATACAACGAAAAATCACTATGCCTAATTAACGCCACCTATTTCTCTTTAAGATATCATGATACCGTATGTGATTATCTTCTCATATGGTAAATGACTAAGGCACCTACTAATAGTTAATGGCACCTACTTCTTTAGTGGTGACTTCACATTGCTAAGTGAAGCCCTGCCCGTCTTGTAGAGCCTTTCATCCCAAAAACTACCAACGCTTCGCAGTATTTTTGTACCCTCGGTTTGTTAAAGTTACTAAGCTTAAGACGTTAATTTTAAGTTTTTGGAGTTAATTTATGTTTCAAAGTTTCACAGTAAAAAGGAATAACCTATGTTTCTAAATAATTATGGTTGAATCAATATCTAAGTACTTAATTCTAATAAAAGAAAGTAGAATTAGAAAAATTTTCTTCATTTAAACATTGTTTTCTGCAGCAAATTGAGGTACCCGAAAATACCTCCGTTGTTAGATATTAAAAATAATTAACTCAATCAGCAGACTTAAAAACTTAATAATGGGAACGACTTAACCTATTTTTAGCGTATCAGTGGAAAACTGGGCAAGATTGTCTTTATAGTTTTTATCTTTTTTCCATGCACGAATTTAAGTTTTTCTTTGATCATCCTTCTGTTTAGCAGAAAATGGTGCCTTGGTTAAATTCTTGACGGATCTTTCTTATCCTACACAATAACTCAATTGCTTTTATTAGAAACGACAAAAGTGCTGTTTTGCTGATCTTTTCGTCAAATTTCGATTATGAACTTACTGTTTGTGAATACAAAATAATACAGAACAAGCGTGTGTGCTCCAAAAATGGAGGAGGATCTGCTAGATGTTTTCCACTGTAAATACCTACGGACTGTTTTGAGTACCCGACTGACTGACCGTATCTCAAACAACAAGCAATACAAAAAATATGGTTCAATTCCGCTTTTAGTGCTATCATAGGCAGCACAATAGCGCTGCCTAAGTAATGAACGATGTTGGCACAATGTATTATTTTTTATTTTTTTTAGACCAGGGCACTTCGTATCGAAGGAGTTGTCGTAGAACTTGGAAAAGAGCTCATTCAATTGGAAATTGGAACGGCTAGTGCCCTTTTTAATAGTCGAAAGTGATTGGAAGGCAACTAACACCTCTTCCACGCCCAACATTTCCCCAAACACTTCCAATCAAAATTCTGAGATAGCCATTTTGTTCAGCACTGTTGATTTCCAGATAGAAATTATGTTTTTGAGGAGAACATTCCACCAGAGCCCTCAGGGCAAGGGTTGTAAATTATGCCCTGGGTGCATATAAGGTTTTTATAGAAAGCGTTGTCGTAGAAACTTCAAAAAAACTTATTCGATTGGAAATTCAAAGTGGTAGTGCCCTTTTTAATAGTCGAAAGTGATTGGAGGGCAACTAAACCCCCTCTCACGCCAACCTTTTCCCCAAACACTCACTTAGTTCTTAGGTCACCCTGAGCCATCTTGGGCACACAGGGCATCGAAGAAGCCTCGGTAAACGTCGTGAATTGGTGGTGCGGGAAGTAAATCCTTCCTCTGGGGCTGTAGTGATGTGTGAGCACTGCGAAAATCACGATCGTACGTACGGCTGAGCGTGTTTCTCGGTCTTCCCCTCTGTCGACACCCACGCGACTGCCTTTGTTGAACCTGGTTCGGGATTCTTGAGTCCTCCATCCGAAGTACGTGGCCAAGATAGCTCCATCTCTTCTTCTTAATCACTTCAGTAATAAGCGGTTGGCACGTTCTTCTGCGGACCTCAAGGATGCTGACTCATTGAA
>JAQQPU010026051.1:0-10798 GCA_029168905.1 Artemia sp. Kazakhstan ARC1039 | reverse complement strand
TAATTCTTCCTTAACCTAATGACGAGATAATTTCTTTTTATTATAATAATGAGAAAATTTTACTCACCAGAAGCTGCTTAGAATATTCCATATCTATGTAAATGATTGCAAAAATATCGATACTGATAGATTGAATGAACTATTCAAACTGTTGAAAATCCTAATCTGAAAGCTGAATATATACAAAAAATAATTGAATATATTAACAGCTAAACAAGACAGGCTGGTTTTCTAACACGGGTTTATCCCTAAAAAGACATGTATACCATGAATTAGAAATCTAGTCCATGTAAATTGCGTCAGAACAACTTGTCCTTCATAACACGTTATGCAAAGCCCCTAACTAGTACACGCTGTCCAGTACTTTACCCCCCCCCCATAATGTGCCAATATATAGCCCAAATTATATGTTTTTGATCTATTCTGTCACTTCTTTTTGTCTCGTCTCACGCTAAGCTGAAAGAAACTA
This sequence comes from Artemia sp. Kazakhstan ARC1039, assembly GCA_029168905.1. NCBI lineage: Eukaryota > Metazoa > Arthropoda > Branchiopoda > Anostraca > Artemiidae > Artemia > Artemia sp. Kazakhstan ARC1039. The sequence continues at coordinate 10,329 of JAQQPU010026051.1, read as the reverse complement.
AATAGAACGAGGTCAATAAATGAACAACCAGAGTGGTAGGGCTTGGATCATACATGTGCTTGCTTTTATTTCTTAACGTCGTCTTTTTGTTCTTTCAAGCAGTGTTGCCGCTTTAGCAAGGGATTGGGACTGACAGCGGTCTTAATTTCTTTCTGATCAAAAGCAAGTGAAGACACAACATAAACTATTTTCGGGGTCTATTTCTTGCAGAACTATACTCCTATGTTGCTCAGTAATAGTAGAACCCAGTACGTAATTGAGAATTTCTTTTACGGCAGTTTTCAACACCCCCACCTCTTTCCCCCGTTGGGCATTTCTGTGTAAACTTCTGCAAGAGAGGCATGTTAGTAGAATGTCAGTTAGTTAGTAACTGTATATTTGAACATTTGATGTGAATATCTGCAAATTCTTTTATCTTAAAACAGTTTCCCACGTAAAAGGACAATTTTGCTCTCTGGCAGCACTGTTTTGTTTTCTATTTTACTTTACTCTGTGACATTCCTCAATATTTCGAAATTACTAGTTTTCTTAATTAAAGTTTGTTATTTTGTCTTGTGAAATAAAGTTCTATAGATTTGATTTAGTTTAAATTGATTATTTTATTTGGTTTTTCACAAAAATATGTGCAAAACTGGAAAGAGGTTACTCAGTTACAAATTAGAACTTATATTGTCTTTATTAAGGGTCACCTATTGGCAGGCAGCCAACCATGGGGCAACATACGTTTGTGCTACTGAATCGGTAGTGATGAAAAATAACTATTTAACCCACACGTTACTCGGTGAATTTAAAAAAAATACGAAATACATTATAAACATACATTAAACAATCATACATATAAGTGCTGGTGCTTAGCTTTTAGTAAAATTGTCAGCAATGAGCTGCTGCAGACGACTGTGGTAGGCTACTGTAAAGGTAAATATGTACTAAAAAACTGATCTGTTCTTGTTGATGCATGAATTACGCAGGTTTATCCTTGTATTTCGTTATTGGAATCATCTATTTCTTCAAAAATTGTAGTCTCATTGTCAATTTGATTATGATGAATTACTTTAGCTCTCTCTCGGACTTTCTCTTCAAATTCCTTGTCAATTTTGAATTTGGACACCAGTTTTTGGTGAAAGTTCACCATTTCTGGATATTTTTCAACTTCAATACAGTATGTTTCAAAACTGATTAGGCCACTGACTATAATGTCACTTTCTTTTCTCCATGGTTTAAAAGTTTTGAGAAGCATGGTATAATAAAGTTCATTCTTCTCGTCAGATTCGAGCGGATTAACTTTTTTGTGTTTAATGATGTAAGGTCTGTGGATTCGCTTTCTTAAGTAGAATGATCCATTTTTCAGTCTCATAATCTCATCCTTTCCTTGTTTTTCACGTTCATACCAACTGAGCAGTTCATATAAATTGATATTTTCAAAACTGTCTGGTCTATTTGTATACACATCAGATACCCAGTGGGCGACAAATAAATCTGAGCTTTCTGGATCTTTTTCAGCAAGTTCTTCTATTTCCTTATAGGTTTTCAGTGTCCTTTTCAATTCTGTTAGCTTTGATAAATCGACAAATCTAAATTGTCTTGAACAGCTATACAGTTTAGTACCAAGAAGCCTATCAGCTGCTTCAATGGCACCAACTTGGCGTGTTTTCACTGAGTTTAGTAAATAAAACCAAGCTTTTTGACTAAGGGATTTAAGGGATTTGTTAATTTCTTCTCACATATTGTCAACATCAGAACTTTCTGCCTTCGTCATGTAATCTGTGATATAATACGGTAGTTTTGAACCAATGTGAGCAATATACTGAACGTTAACATTGGATAAATTTGCCATCAATAATGAAGGGCTATAGTCATTAACATAGCACTCAGTGTCTTTACGTTGAAGGTCGTAAATTCTCTTACGTGGTTTTTTTGCGGTTTGATCCGTGAGGTAAGCAGTCAATGATGTCATGCACCTCCGTCTTTTCTTTTAAAGGACGTGGAAATCCAAATCTACAGTAGCTGATCCATTTTTGGTTTCTTTTGAATTTTCACTGGCAGTATTTGTTGCATCGATGTATTTGATGATCGGCAACTAATTTGTGGAGCGTTGGAATTGTTAACTTATCTGGAAGTTCACAAGTGATAATACTGTCTAAATATTTGACCACTTTTTCGATTGACGACGTTCCAATAACACGCGCATCTTCTATCCAAAGAATACAGTGCACATGTGGTGCTCCTCTTGCTTGATACTCTATGCACCAAAAATGATCCTTTACTTGTCCAAATATAGGTTTGTCCTTCGTGCATATTAGTTTGTTAAAGAATGCTCTCCATTTCTGTTGAAAATGCACAGATACGAAAACAGGATCCATAGAAGTCAATTCTCCTGCAGTCATCTTATCTATGGAGGCCATATTTTTATTTATTTCTCGTAAATGTTTGATAAATTCTGGGGAATACCATTCTGCACAAGAAAGTGTAATGAATAGCGTTGGTGGACCTTCTTGCTCTATCATTGCCCTTACATTACCAGTAAGTGCCTGAAAGTATTGGTGCGAACCTCTGATTCTGGATTGTAGAGAAAATATTGAAGACTCCATACATCTCGGTTTTTGAGACGATCCATAAAATCGCGAATATTTTGGTTAGGTCGTACAGTGCGCAGCATGTGACCAATGCTATTACAAAAATGTGAAAGTTCTTGAACTTGAAAGTTATGGAATAAGTATTGTATATCTTGACGGAACTGTGGATGTCTGCATCATTAGATAACTTTTCTAAAATAGTACCTTCCAGTAAATTATGTGGGTTTTCTTGACCTTCTTCTTTTTCCAATAGGCGATTTGTAAGTACTTGCTCCAATTTTTCTATTGTGAACGCTTGTATTTTTTTATACAAATAATTGTTGTCTTTCAACCAAAGAAGGGCGCTGTGTATCTTCCTCAAATCAATCAGTGTAAACCATACGTTTCGTTTGTAGGTAGGTTGACCGTTGACAATAATCACAAGGCTATATATGTTTAGTAACTTCTCCGGAAGTATTTCTGCATTTGCTTGAACATCTAGTGGCAAATAAACGATTCTTCCTTTAAGACCATTAGTTAGTTCAGTTGCAGGTCTCTTTGATCCCATTACTTGTCCTAGTCTTAAAATAGTTAGACAGGGCATGACACACCGAATTAGTGCCAATTCAAAGTTGTTCAATGTTGCTATGCATTCAGGAGCTGCTTTCACTTGAAGATTATTTACAACAGAACGAACGTTGTCTTTAGATGAAAGCATTTTGCATGCTCAGTAATCACATAATTGAAATATATCTAATATATTCTCCCTCCAGCCAGTGGAAAATCTAATTTCTTGTCTTTCTTCTATGGGTATATATCTTTCAGTTTCGTCTAATAAAGTCGTAAACATTTCATTGAATCCCTTTCTCTTTGAAAATGCTCTTATAAACTAAATATCTTTTGTGTTTTGCAACTGTTCACAACAGTCGCATGGAACCGAAGGATACTCATCCCTGATCTGGGCTACTCTAATTAGATTCTTTCCAAAGGTGCTCATTATCTGATATTCATCAGTTGACACTCTAAGATTAGATATATGTGGGTTAACACTTCTACATTTAATTTGAACTTTACAAATTGCTTCTTCAACAAGTGAGTGAAGCATCTGAAAGTTTCCTGCAGTCCTGGCAACGGTTATGTCCTGAATAATTTTACATTTGTACACAGCCTTATACAATACTCTGACAAAGATTCTAAGGACGGGAAAATGCGGAGCTAAGGCTATTAGAGCTCGAAAAGCACTGTCACAACCATTTTGGGGTGACAGTAATATGAATGTTCATGCTTTTGCAACAAAGTAAATGAACTTTTGCAAATATCCAAGTCATCTAGGTATCCTATGACAAGAGAATATGTTGACGATTCTTCTTCACTCATATCAGGTATATCAGAAAATAATTGTTGACATATTTCAATATTAATTGATTAAAATTTACAAAGTTGAGGATGACATTTCCACTTCACTGAATCTTTGTTTTCGGGATTGGCTTTTTTAGCGTCCCATGTCATATCACTCATTTCCAGATCATCAAAAAGTATTTGACCTACCATACCTTTGTGGGTTGCAGTAGATGCAACCTGTTCATCAATATTAATTGTTCCTTCAAACTCATTGTCACTTATTGTGGCTGTTTCGAGGCTTCTACGAATTTTGCTAATGTTTTCTTCAATGGAATTTTTCTTAGTTTCTATCAAATGTTGATAAAATTTGCCTCCGTCACTTGTAATTTTCAAAACTTCTTCACTTCCAGTCAAAGACAAACTGCTAAGGCTTCTACGCAATTTGTCAATTTCAGTTGATTTCCTTTCTTTTCTGTCAGTAGAAAGGACCCTAGTACTCCGATCCCTCACCCCTGCTGCCATCTACAATTTATTTTAATGCCGACGGGGGTCCATATATGGGCATAGAGTCCCTAGGGAGATGGTTTTTGTCAGTGAGAATGAAAAAACTGGATTTTACTCACTTGAAAAAACATGATTTTTCTCACTTTGATGGATGTTTCTTGGATGGTTATGTGTGTTGGTCAATTTATTTGATGTTTTTCATGGGTGTCAACATAAATTTATGTCTGTTTTATGGTTTTTGTCAGTGAGAATGAAAAAACATGATTTTTCTCACTTTGATGGATGTTTCTTGGACGCTTATGAGTGTTAGTTAATTGAAAGAGGTGACGTCACAGAGCTACTCTTCCCATTCCTCCACCTTCAATTTATCCGTCGGCAGGAACGATCAGTTTCGTTTTAGCTGCGAGAGAGTTGACATTGGAAACCAAAAAAAAATGTTCTATACATGTCCATTGTGCATGTACACTCTTGGCAGTTGGACTCACTGTGAGAATTGCACAATTATTGATGACTTTAGTGAAAAATGTAAATTATGGAATCCTTGTAAATTACATAGAGGCTATGCAATACGAATTAAAGGATGTAATTCATGTCTTGAGGAGATTTGTGACTCTCACCCTAGAGGACATCTGTGTTCCAATTGTCACTATGATAAATGTGATCAGTGGGAGAATACTTACCCCGCTATGATTGGAAAGAATCCCAAAAGTGATTTTAGTTTATTTCTACGAGATTGGTATCGTCGTGGATTTAAATTATTCTGGGAAGAGGAGTCAGGTCTACGATTCAACTGTTGGGGTAACAAGACAATTTGGTTTCTACGTACTCGTTGTGACGACAATGCCTACTATGACTATAAACCAAGTGATTTTTATTTGGCAGTTACCGAATGTGATTCACCATTTGAAAACATTGTATGTGATATTGCTTCAAATAGTCACATTGAAACTCGTGAATTTCATAATATGAATGCAAATAGTATCATTGACTATACAAAGAGATATGACAAGAGTGAAGTTACATTGTACTGTAGAAAATGTGACCCTGACTTTGCAGTCAATCAAGATCAATATACAGTGAATCCAAATGATTTACCAGCATTAGTGGTTCACGACAGTTGCCTATACATCGATAAAGAAATCTAAAGTGAAGATTTAAAGACATTGTTGTATATATATGCATTTTATTAATAAGCAAATTCACAAAAATTGTTTAAGCACTTTACTCTTAGGGCATTGAAATCAATATTATATAGGTCTGAGAGGATATTTTCCACTAGAAAGTCGTTCAGACGTGGATTGTCACTATAAATGTGGAGAAACTGCTTGTAAGTATAGCCGCGACATCGGAACACAAAATATAGTAGTGCATGGAAGCCACAGCTTTTAGTCGTTAGATCCTGCACCCTCTTCCGATTTTGAATAATAGTTTTCCCACTGCTCTTAATATAGTTGCTGATGTGGGGTGTGTAAAATTTATAGGGTAGACCAAGAGGATCAAAAAATTCAATCGTCTTCATTGTTTGAAAGATGCACAGCCAATGATCCATCAGCACAGTCGACGGACTGCTATTAACAATAATCAAGGTATTGTTGACACTTTGAATTTTTCCAAGAAAGTCTGAGGGCAGACAATGGGATTGGTACTGGGACATGTAGGGATCCAAATTAAATACATTGATTCTTTGACTGGTGTTCATGGTGCCAAGTCTAGTAGAACACTGCCTTCGGGAGTGATTTCCCAATAGGTTTCATATTGATTTAGTGAGATTAGTGCAATACTCTCAGCCAATGGATCGGCAAATGTACACTCTAAACGCACACTCACCGTACGTACTATACTCATATCCTGTATGCCAGACAAATCTAGTACAATGACACCATGTGTTTTAGCAAACATATCTTTGGTTATACCATTTTCAAATAGTTGTAAATCATGATCTAGGGTTTGCATGGTAAACTCATACAATGTTCTATAGGATTTATCAAAAGATAGATTGTAGAGTGGGATGCCGTTTACTTTGCACACAAGAGATGAAAGTCCAAACATCTCGAATTTATGTGGGAATCCAGTCCACGATCCTATTGCACTAGCGCTTTTTACAAATGCCAAAGTGAGTTTTGACGGAATTTAACCATTGATAAAGGATTAGTCAGTGAAGGTGCGTGATCCCATTGCAATATGACGTTGATTGGTGATCGTATGAGGAACAAATAGTTTAATATTATTTCTATTGGCTCTCAGTTTTTCCACTGCCAAAGCAACAGAACTCATGACCTGTTGTTTGCGTACATGAAGTATTGCCGAGGTGAGGGAGAGACTTACATCAGGATTGGCAGCAGGTTCCTTTCTCAATATGAAATTGGATGGTGCAAGCGTCAGTTTTATATCCACTTTAACATTGGGCGGTAGCCATTGGGGTATATTCAATATTTCATGATATATTTTTCCAACTAAATGTAATTCACTAGTTGTAGCATTTTTAAGTGCATCTATACTATCAATATTAGTAATATATTCATATCCATTGAAGGTGCCTCTCAATTCCTTGTATGACTTGGGTTTCATCAGCATGAATTGCATGTAGCTAGTATAATTTGAGAGATTGTTGCTTCTGCTCACCAGCGTGCCATTGATGTAGACACTATGACGAAATAAATTATATCATATACAATTTTCATAGGATATTCCATTGGCACGAATTGGCATTGTATTATCGGATTTCCGGACTTTCATTTGTAAATCTATAAGTGTTGAAGACATGTCCATAAAGTAGTCTTCATTGAACTAAATTTGAAAGTGGATATTATCGGAGAGGGGTTGTTGTGGATAAAATTGTTCATAGTATCCATGTTTGACACTCACGTCAACATTTTCTGCATTGAATAGATTCAATGCTAAGGTGATTGAAGGTTGAGAATCCTTATGCGGTAGGTAGGACATCTTAGGAAAAGAAATCCAGTTTTTATCTAACAATTTTCTTCCTGGGGCTTCTTTTTCTGTTTACAGTACGTGTCGGATTTTTCCTTCTTTTCTTTGACAAGAGGGATGATGTCTTTCGTTTCCGACCTGAGTGGAGACTGATGAGTGATGCATTGTTTCTCGACCTTTTTAAACCTTTTCCATTTTGTTTTAATCTCTCGCCATGGGTTCGTGCATTGGACCTGAGATTTTACGAAGCATTTTTTTAAAATCCTTGCCAGAGCCCCAATCGTATAGTGTAGAGGATGCAAAATCTGTCGCAGCCGGTACAAGATATTTTCTAGCCAGAGGTAGTGCAGAGCAAAAGAGCTTAGCAAACCAACTGCCAAGACCGTAGCCAGACATTGACGAGCGACCTTTGTAATAGTCCATTCCATTGCCCTGTTGTCTTGGTCCAAGAGTATTAACATAGCAGTCAATATCAGGACAAATGAATACCACTTTTTTATTAGACATTTTGTTGAACGAAGGGACGAAAATTTATGCAATCACAGCCAAACCTTTTGAAATTGCTATTGGATCACCCAATTCAGTTCGTAGTGTTAACTGACAGAGTTCCAAATAGGAAGTGTTTACGGGAATATATTGAAGATGCTTTATATTGTAGCGGTGAATATAATCTTGATTGGTTTTTCGTTCAAGAACTCGTAGGAGGGGAACATTTGAATTACCAACCCGAAAGGTTTCCACAAATGAAGCGTAGAGAAATATACCAGTGTCCGTGGAGAAGGCAGGCGGGTAGTCAGCAAAAATGAAATTAGTGTTTCCGGCACTTTTACCATTGATTATATTGAGCTTAAAGCCAAGAAGATCCTTTAGATTATCATTGAGAATAACCTTTCGCTGGCAATAGGTGAACTAATGTAGATCTTGCCCTCCTCCTTTGAATAGTTGAAATTAAAAGCTCCTTTTTTACGAGCAGAAAATTCTTTTATTAATAGAACGACATAAATCATTCATACAGGTGAGTTCCTCGTAGGGTAATTCAATATATGGATAATCCATCCAATTGATTTTTTGAATTTGTTCTTGATCACCTGATGATGGTGGTGGCCAATCAGAGGGTCTAATTTTTATTTCATATTTAGGATCCTTTCTCAGGATGTCATAGGTATTTTTGAGAATACAGTCGACAAGAGCCACTTCATACTTTCCATTCTCGTCAAATTTGATGGTGGGGGAGAGTTTCGTCCACAAATCACTTGTTCTATTCAAGTCATTGTAGAGAGGATCAGAAACATTGGACATGAAAGTCACATAGAAATCATTGGGCATTGTTAATATCTTCAGTACTGATCCGAGAATCAAAATCTGAGTTGTATCCTAGCCAGCAAACAAGCAACTGTCTCTTGTCCCTACGAGTACGACTCTTTAATATCTTTTCAATTTGATAAATTTCACTAGTGTTTCTAACTTTTTGCAGTTCATATTCATAAAAACCACCGAGAATCTCATAATCTTTGGTGTCTCGCAGTCGATATGTTGTGGGTTCGGTGTCCAGGATTTTGGACACTTTAAAAAGTTCGGTCCTCCATAAATAATTCCCCTTTTCAAAAATATTGGTGGTTCTATTAATTCGAACAATATCACCAATATTGAATTTCTTCTTCACATTTTTTTCTTTTTCACCATTGGAATATTGCTTTAGAAAAGCATAAAATGTATTTTCACTGTAATGAACTTCCCGAGGGCTTGAGTTGGACAGAGATCGATGAGGTCTATGGTTGTATATCCGCATAATTTTATCTAAATCATGAATAAAAGCAGATGTATTTTTTCAGTGTACAATATCTTGAAATTAATAGACGTGGTCGTTCTTATTAATCGTTCAGCCAATGCAGCCTTTATCGGGCTGTGACTATGATAAAGTGTTGTATTATATATCAATAGAATCTTTTGCACAAGGGAATTAACAAATTCACTGCCATGATACGATTGAATTTTTCTATAGCAATCCTGTTCAAGAATACTTTCAATGGCCCGAGCAATTTCAACACCTCTCTTTGACCGTAATGGAATGGCATAGGAATAGCGACTAAAGACACTGATTGCCACCAGAATATATTTGTTGGGTGCATTGTGACGCCGTTGAATTGCGTCTAAAGTTAAAAGATCCGTTTGCATTATATGCAGAGGGAAAAAGGCTTTAGTTTGTCGATATTGTTTGCCACGAAGCCTGTGATTCCGGTGCAGTGTGTAACTCGGTTCATTCTCTAGATACTCTTTTGCTTTTTTAAATGTGGTGTCAGAGACAACTTTAGAAAGTGTTTTGGGAGAACTTAAACTTCCCGCTTCACCAATATTTTCATAGACACCTTTCAGAACTTCATCCATTTTGAACGCAAACAAGTAGTGTAATGTCCACTCCCCTTTTGCACACTGGAGGGTGAATCAATTCGTCTTCGCTTTTGACTAGCAGCCACAGGTGTTATAAAATCATTGCTGCTGCTGCTGCTGATAGTATTTTCAAATATTGAATCTTCTTCATTTTTAAATGGTGTTGGTGTTGTTGGAGGACTATATTCTCTTAGTTTCTTAAGAATTTGCTTATTGCCAATAAGACTTTTGGGGAAGTTTGATACACTTAGAAAGGTGTATAGATTATTGTCAAATGATAAAAGTCCTTTACGATTCGTCATCATATCACAAATTAAATCAACTAGATTATAACTTTTTCCATGAATTATAATTCGTTTCCCTGTGCTGTCGACTTGATCTTGATGATCATCACCAGTTTCCAATATGAGATATGATAATACTCTTTTACTCTGTTCTCGATAGGTCAGTGGCAACAGGTTTCCAATTTTCGATACAATCGAATTCAATTCCTTCTCCTTTGATTGCACTGCTGCTGCAGAATCTTGAGATGTTTTCTGTTTGGAGGGATCGGTGACGGCGACAGTGGTGGGTCTCTCACAATAAGGTCTATGTTTGTCCACACGTCGCAATG
>JAQQPU010026050.1:621-11714 GCA_029168905.1 Artemia sp. Kazakhstan ARC1039 | reverse complement strand
GTTTTTATATTTCTTAGCATGGGACTGATCGTCTCTTACTAGGTTGCTAGCTACTGCTGCAACCCAAATTATAAGAGGCAGCCTGGCCGAGTGGTCCAAGGCACTGGTGTTAGCCACCAGTCTCTTCGGAGGCGTGGGTTCAAATCTTACCGCTGGTATACGATTATGTTTGAAAGACTGCAGTGTGAAAAGACATCAAAAATGCAGTTTTTGGTGGAAAATTTTATTCTCTTTTAGAAATAATTTATTTTAGTTAATTTAGATTTTTAATCCAATTAATTTCCTTTAAAATGAGCTATTGAACAACCCTCTACGATGTTCCAGTGCCAAGCTATCTGTGGAAAAGAAAGAAAAGAGAAAAAAAAGAAAAAAATATCCCGTTTAGGCAGGATGTTGTAGTAGCTGCCACTTTTCTTGATTTTCAAGCCAATATATTTCCCGTGCTGTTCAAGCCAAGGGACAGAAAGTTTCATATACAGGGGTTTCGGACAAGGCGGTTCTAATGGTGTACTTTTTGTTTGGATCTGACTCCTCTGTTAGGAACTATGGGTTTTTATATTTCTTAACATTGGACTTGATCGTCTCTTACTAGGTTGCTAGCTACCGCTGCAACCCGGATACTAACTACATCCAACGACTATGACGTCATTGATTAATATTGTATATAAAAAATTAAGTTTTTCGTAAAAAATAATTAATTTAAAAAAAATTAAGTTCAAATAGCACTAGATCTAGAGATTTCCTTTAAAATGAGCCATTGAACAACTCTCTGCGATGTTCCAGTGCCAAGCTATCTGTGGAAAAGAACCCAGATTGCTAGCTACCGCTGCAACCCGGATACATAGTCAATCCCACATCGGGTAGTTAGAACCTAACCAAAAATAAAACTAATTTTAACATTTTAAGGTTTTTTTCTAGCTTTTATTGAAATATTCAAACTATTGCTCGGATACCATGGATATTTTTGCAGTTTACACAAGCTGCAAAGAACGCACAGGCTGATCTTTGTAAATTGAGAAAAATTTTAAGAATGTTTTACCGAGATTACGAAAAATATTCAAAATTAAAGATTAAAATTATCTCTGAAAAAATAGATTTTGTTGAAAAGTCAGCTAGAGATTCTTTCGCAAAACTTCATAGTAATATCCAAAAGAAATGTTGCATGTTTAGTGAAAAGCTTCCAAGGTATGGACCGGCAACTGTGGAACAGTTTACAGATGTAATGGTAAATCTTATACATCACTTTGAATATATGGAGGCATAATTGTCCTTTACTTAGTATCAGCTTAAATTCGATGATCGAGCCTTTATGTAAACCTGGCTACAAACTATGATTATGGCATCAATGATTAATCTTAAACATGAAATGTTCTTTACTATAATGGTTTGTTCTTTACTTGGTTTCGGACACCTCTGCAGCCATGATACTGATGGAAATTGCATAATTCCTATTTATGTTTCAGTTAACATGGGCTAAGTGTCGTTCTTTATTGTAGGAAACAAAGAAAAGAGAAAAAAAATCCCGTTTAGGCAGAATGTTGTAGTAGCTGCCACTTTTCTTGATTTTCAAGCCAATATTCTTCCCTTGCTGTTCAAGTCAAGGGACAGAAATTTTACTATACAGGGGTTTCGGACAAGGCGATTCTAATGGGGTACTTTTTGTTTTGATCTGACTCCTTTTTTAGGAGTTAGGGGTTTTTATATTTCTTAACATTGGACGTGATCGTCTCTTACTAGGTTGCTAGCTACCGCTGCAACCCGGATCAAAAATGCAATTTTTTTCACAAAATTGATTCTACTTTAAAAAGTATTTTATTTTTAATTACAAAGGTGACTAAATGTTGCAATTTGCTTTAAAATGAGCTATTATACAGCTCTCTATGATTTTCCAGTGCCCAGCTAATTGAGGAGGAAAATCAAGCGGAAAGAAAAAAATATCCCGTTTGTGGAGAATAACGTGGTTAAAGTCAATTTTCTTGATTTTTAAGCCAATATATTTTCTTTGTTATTCAAGCCAAAGAGTAATAAGTTTCCTTAATAGGGGTTTTGGACAAGGTGGTTCTAATGGTGTAATTTTTGTTTTGATCTGACTCTTTTCTCAGGAGTTAGGGGTTTTTATATTTCTTAACATTGGACGTGATCGTCTCTTACTAGGTTGCTAGCTACCGCTGCAACCCGGATTATAATTGGTATAGTGAAATAATAATATGCATATGGCTCTTAAATCATACTTCTTTATGGTTCCATGTGGTCTAGTGGCTAGGATAGTTAACTTTCACTTAACAGGCTCGGGTTCGATTCCCGGTGTGGGAAAATTTTTAACTCTAAAATCTTCGAACATTTGAACCTTTTATAATTTATAATGATGTATAATATAAATACTGTAATCTTAACTATAGTGAAGTTGCGTATGCAAGTTAGTATAGGGAAGAGTTCGATCTTTATTATAACTTTATAGAGGTTTTGGACAAGGCGGTTCTAGTGGTGTACGTTTTGTTTTGATCTGACTTTTTTTTGTAGGAGTTAGGGGTTTTTATATTTCTTAACATTGGACGTGATCGTTTCTTACTAGGTTGCTAGCTACCCCTGCAACCCGGATACTAACTACATCCAGCGACTATGACGTCATTGATCAATATTGTATCTAAAAAATTAAGTTTTTCTTAAAAAATAATTAATTTAAAAAAACTAACTACAAATAGCACTAGATCTAGAGATTTCCTTTAAAATGAGCTATTGAACAAATCTCTACGATGTTCCAGTGCCAAGCTATCTCTGGAAACAAAAGAAAAAAAAATATCCTGTTTGTGGAGAATAACGTGGTTAAAGTTCTCTTAACGTGGTTAAAGTTTTCTTGATTTTCAAGCCAATATATTTTCTTTGTTATTCAAGTCAAAGGGCGGTAAATTTCCTTTATACGGGTTTCGGATAAGACGGTTCTAATGGTGTACTTTTTGTTTTGATCTGACTCTTTTTTTAGGAGTTAGAGGTTTTTATATTTCTTAACATTGGACTTGATCGTCTCTTACTAGGTTGCTAGCTACCGCTGCAACCCGGATTACATCGATCTTTTATGTAATAAATCATTCTTTTCTTTGGCAGCCCTATTGAGCTGTCTATGATATTTCAGTTAATATGAGCAAGTGTTTATTCTTTATTATTTAATGACGTCATGGCATAATGATATTATTTCATGAGGTCTTTAGAAAAAACAACACAATGTCGCGTTTTTCTAATCACGTCATAGTTCTAATAAAACTATGACGATATTCATTTTTCATGATTATATTATTCATTATTTATTTATTATTTATTTTTTGACCCTATTTTTAGGAGTTCTGAGTTTTCCTATTTCTTAGTATTGGACTGATTGTCTCTCACTAGATTGCAAGCTACAGCTGAAACTTGGATTCATATATATAGTAGAATTTAATTTTTTCATTATAGCTTTTGTCACCCCAGTATCTACCCATTATTCTGGTAGCAACTTTTTTCTTATATATTTTTCGGTAATCTTCATCATTGTTATAACGCTCCTTGATCTTTTGTCTAGCCCGCTCAATTGTTGCTTCTCTGTAATCTTTATCATTATCATACCGTTCCTTTCTCTTTTGTCTAGCCTGCTCAATTTTTACTTCTCGATACGCCTGGTCGGTTGAATACCTTTGCTTTTTTCTTTTCAAGATACTATCTCTGTTGTCTGTGTAGTACTGTTTTTTTAACTTGCGTGTAGCTTGCTTTGATCTAACCATTATGTAATTCATGAATGAGACCATTTACATCTTTGTCGTTCTTAAATAGTAACAACGGTTTGTTCTTCTAATGATCATCTTTAAATTTTGCGTTTCTTACTAGGTTGCTAGCTACCACTGCAATCAAGAATATAAAAATTAATAGGTTGCTAGATACCGCTGCAGCCTAGATATTCTTATTTCTGTTACTATGTGCTAAGGTTTGTTCCTTACTGTAAAAATCTTATACATCACTGTGAATATATGGAGGCATAATTGTCCTTTACTTAGTTTCAGCTTAAATTCGATGATCGAGCCTTTATGTAATACTAACTACATCCAACGACTATGACGTCATTGATCAATATTGTATATAAAAAATTAAGTTTTTCGTAAAAAATAATTAATTATAAAAAAAATTAAGTACAAATAGCACTAGATCTAAATATTTCCTTTAAAATGAGCCATTGAACAACTCCCTACGATGTTCCAGTGCCAAACTATCTGCATAATAGAAGAAAGAAAGAAAAAAATATCCTGTTTGTGGAGAATAACGTGGTTGAAGTCAATTTTCTTGATATTCAAGCCAATATATTTTCTTTGTTATTCAAGCCAAAGGGCGGTAAGTTTGCTTTATAGGGGTTTCGGACAAGGCGGTTCTAATGGTGTACTTTTGTTTTGATCTGACTCTTTTTTTAGGAGTTAGGGATTTTTATATTTCTCAACATTGGACGTGATCGTCTCTTATTAGGTTGCTCGCTACCGCTGTAACCCGGATTGCTTCTCTGTAATCTTTTGTTTGGCTGTCTCAATTTTTGCATGTCTATAAACTACATTATTATAATAACGCGATTTGTCACTATCAATTTTCGCATCTCGATACACCTTGTCAGTTGAATACCTTTGCTTTTCTCTTTTCAAGATGTTGTCTCTGTTTTTTGTATAGTACTGTTTTTCTAAATTACGTATAACTCGCTTAGAAGGCAACTTATTACAAAACAAGAAATAATATTTTCATCTAGTTAACACTTCTTATAACTCGTATCGAGTATCCATAACCTAACAAAAAATAAAACTAATTTTTAAATTTTCAGATATTTTGTTAGTTTGAATGAATAGATTAAAATTATTGCCCAGATATCATAAATAATTTTGCAGTTTACATAATAACTTTAGCGATTCTGAACTGAAAAATAAAATATATAAAAAATGGAATTTTTTGGTCTGAAAATACAAAGTCAATCCAACATCGGGTAGTTAGAACCTAACCAAAAATAAAACTAATTTAACATTTTAAGGTATTTTTCTAGCTTGTATTGAAATATTCAAACTATTGCTCGGATACCATGGATATTTTTGCAGTTTACACAAGCTGCAAAGAACGCACAGGCTGATCTTTGTAAATTGAGAAAAATTTGACGAATGTCTTATTGGGATTACGAAAAATATTCAAAATTAAAGATTAAAATTATCTCTGAAAGAATAGATTCTGTTGAAAAGTCAGCTAGAGATACTTTCGCAAAACTTCATAGTAATATCCAAAAGAAATGCTGCATGTTTAGTGAAAAGCTTCCAAGGTATGGACCGGCAACTGTGGAACAGTTTACAGATGCAATGGGAAATCTTATACATCACTGTGAATATATGGAGGCATAATTGTCCTTTACTTAGTTTCAGCTTAAATTCGATGATCGAGCCTTTATGTAACCAGATTGACAACCCAGATTATGTAAACCCTGATTACAAACAGGAAAAAGCCTACGGCTTTTTATTCTTTGGAGTAGTAAGTGACGACTCTCAAAGAATCAGGGAGCTAACTAAGTCCAATGTATGCAATGGTTTGGTCTTCTAATGATCGTCTTTTAATATAATATTTGTCACCCCATTAATTTCCTTTAAAATGAGCCATTGAACAACTCTCTACGATATTCCAGTGTCAAGCTATCTGTGAAATTACTAACCTATACTATAAATAAGTGGCGTATAAAATTTAGTATAGGCAAGAGGTCGTTCTTTATTATAATTATTTAATATAATTATTTTCTTTAAAATTTTCAGGAATTATTCTAGTTTCAGTTAACAATTAAATTTTTTGCTAAAACCCCCAAAAAACTACTGTATTTTACATAGTAATGAAAAATTATATAAAAAACAGTATTGACAAACACCATTTATGATGAACTATATCGGTCCTTTATGTAAAAAAAGGGGAAAAACCAAAAAAAGATGCCCTTTATGCAAAATATTGTAGTAGCTGGCACTTTTCTTGAAATTCAAGCCAATATATTTCCCTTGTTGTTCATGCCAAGGGATGGTAAGTTTCCTATATAGAGGTTTCAGACAAGGCGGTTCTAATGGTTTAGTTTTTATTTTGATTTGACTCTTTTTTTTGGAGTTATGGGTTTTTATATTTCTCAAAATTGGACGTGATCGTTTCCTACTAGGTTGCTAGCTAGCGCTGCAATCCGGATCATTTAAGTAAAACATAAATTATTTAAAAGTAGGGCCATTGAAAGCCGCGTGTCGCAGTGAATAGCGTGTTCAAATTCCACTCCGAAGGCTGGAGGTTCAAATCCTGCCAGAGGGAATTTTTACACATTTATCTATTTAAAGTCTAAACAAAACTTCTATTAGTTAGTACTAGAATAGATTCTCTTGACTGACATCGATCCTTTATGTATCTTTGAAAAGACTGCAGTATGAAAAGACATCAAAAATGCAGTTTTTAATTGAAAAATTTATTCTCTCTTGGAAATAATTTATTTTAGTTACAAAAGATTTTTAACCCAATTAATTTTCTTTAAAATGAGCCATTGAACAACTTTCTACGATGTTCCAGTGCCAAGCTATCTGTGGAAAAGAAAAAAAAAATATCCCGTTTAGGCAGAATGTTGTAGTAGCTGCCACTTTTCTTGATTTTCAAGCCAATATATTCCCTTGCTGTTCAAGCCAAGGGACAGAAAGTTTCCTATACAGGGGTTTCGGACAAGGCGGTTCTAATGGTGTACTTTTTGTTTTGACCTGACTCCTATGTTAGGAACTATGGGTTTTTATATTTCTTAACATTGGACGTGATCGTCTCCTACTAGGTTGCTAGCTACCGCTGCAACCCGGAGGTTGCTAGCTACCGCTGTAACCCGGATTATATGCCCCAAGGCATAACTTAAAACCCTTGCTCTGAGGGTTGGGGGGGAGTGTCCTCCTCAAAAACATATTTTCTATATGGAAATCAATTACGCTGAACAATATGACTATCTCAAAATTTTGATTCAATGTTTTTGGGGGAATGATGGGCGTAGGGGGGGGGACGAATTGCCCTTAGCACTTAAGACTTTGAATCCTGCGCTCCTAGTTCAAATCCCGGTGGACGGTTCTTATGAAATGTAGCTTACGAATGCTACCATTTAGGTTTCTGCCGTTATTCTTTCTTTTAAAGATTAAATTAGTTACTATCGCCTAGAGTTAGTTCTTTACCATATCGTAAGAATTTGTTTTATAATAAAATTAATTTTGTTAATTACAAAAGGTTTCTATATACAGCAGTTTCCTTTAAAATGATCCATTAAACAGCTCTTTATTATGACCACGAACCGTTTGATTTAATAATTAAGTTACTATGGGTTCAGTTCGTTTCTTATTGTAACTTTCAAAAAATCTGGCATCTAACTAAGTCCAATGTATGCAATGGTTTGTTCTTCTAATGATCGTCTTTTACTATGGGCTAAGGTTTGTTCTTTACTGTAAATATTTTTTAGGAGTTATGGGTTTTTATATATCTCAACATTGGACGTGATCGTCTCTTAATAGGTTGCTAGGTAATACTGCAACCCGGATGATGTGAAATTACAAACAGGAAAAAGCCTATGGCTTTTTCTTGATTGGGATAGTAAGAGACGACCTGGCTACAAACTTTGAATATGGCATCATTGATCAATCTTTATCATGAAATGTTCTTTGCTGTAATGGTTTGTTCTTTACTAGGTATCAGCCGTCTCTACAGCCATGATACTGATGGAAATTACATAATCCCTATTTATGTTTCATTTAAAATGGGCTAGGAATTGTTCTTTATTGTAATACATTAGAATGTTGCACCGCTACAAACTGAGCTCGTCCAGACATATAGCTATTATTTAGTTTCAACACTCCTAGATGACAAACAAAATCTAGAGAAAGGAGGAAAAGTTGTAATTCCACTTAGTGTTCTTGATATTTTAATTCGTCTTCATATAAGTTACCCGATCATGTTTAAGCTCAGTAATGAAAGACAAGGAATCATAGGACGCGCAATAGCGCTGCCTAAGTAAAGAACGATGTTGGCAAAATATTTTTTTTTAAGTTTAGTCTTGCTCATTATAAAATACGAGCCCAAGAAAATTTGCCCTATTTTTGAAAAAAGTATTATTCGTATGTCTATTACTCTAGCCTACTATATTCTATAGTAGGCTAGAGTTCGATCTTTACTATGCTATAATGCCTTATGTATGATATCCTAATGATCACCTTTTAATATAACTTCAGTTACTATGGACTAAAGTTTGTTCTTTAATTTAATAAAATAGTTACGTGAGGCAGCGTGGTCGAGCGGTTTAAGGTGCTGGTGTTAGCCACCTGTCAATTTGGAGCCATGGATTCGAATCCCACCGCTGACAGTATTTTATACCAAAGCAAATTATAATCTTGTTTTAGTTACTGAGGGCTGATGTTCGTTCTTTACTATAACAATATATTTTCTTTGTTATTCGAGCCAAAGGGTGGTAAGTTTCCTTTATAGGGATTTCGGACAAGGCGGATCTAAAGGTGTACTTTTTGTTTTGATCTGACTCTTTTTTCAGGAGTTATGGGTTACTTTAGTATTTACTATGGGGCGTGATCGTCTCTTACTAGGGTGCTAGCTACCGCTGCAACCCGGACAAAATAAGGCCTGTTTTATTTGGTACAGAAATAATCCATGGTTCCATCTTGCTCCGATTTTTCTATGGCTCCATTATAATCACAAAGAGAATAATTCATCTTAACTATTGGTCACGTGAATTATTAACTATTGGTCATGAAATTACTGACAAACGCCATTTATGATGAACTATATCGGTCTTTCACGTAAACTTTACTAAGCTATACTATAGTTAAGTGGCCTATAAAGTTTAGTATAGGCAAGAGGTCGTTCTTTATTATATTTATATAAAACCCAGATTACAAACAGGAAAAAGCCTACGGCTTTTTCTTCTTTGGAGTAGTAAGAGACGACTCTCAAAGAATCAGGCAGCTAACTAAGTCCATTGTATGCAATGGTTTGTTCTTCTAATGGTTGTCTTTTAATATAATTTCTTTGGACTTGAGTTTGTTTTTTAACTATAAATACAAACAGGAAAAAGCCTACGGCTTTTTCTTCTTTTAAATAGTAAGAGACGAAACTCAAACAATCAAGTAGCTAACTAAATCCAATGTATGGAATGGTTTGTTATTTCAGTGATCGTCTTTTAATGTAAAAATATAAATACTGTAATCTTAACTATAGTGAAGTTGCGTATGCAAGTTAGTATAGGGAAGAGTTTGATCTTTATTACATCTTTATTATAAATTTAGAGTATTATGGCGTTTATAATGGCATTATTTCGGCATAGTTATGTGAGGCAGCGTGGTCGAGCGGTTTAAGGTACTGGTGTTAGCCACTCTTCAATTCGGAGGCATGGGATCGAATCCCACTGCTGACAGTATTTTATACCAAAGCTAATTATAATCTTGTTTTAGTTACTATGGACTGAAGTTCTTTCTTTACTATATTGATTGAAACCATTATGTAATTATGAATGTGAACATTTACAGTTCTGACGCTTCTTACATAGTAATTCGTGATCCTGGTAAAACATGCGTAAAATGTTTCTCAATTTACGAATATCAGCCTGCATTTTTGCCATCTTCTTGTATTTCTGAATGTAATTTTTCCCTTTGTCCTTATGCGTTCTTCGGTACAACCTCGCAGAGAATTTAATTTTTTCATTATAGCTTTTGTCACCCCAGTATCTACCCATTATTCTGGTAGCAACTTTTTTCTTATGTTTGTTTCGGTAATCTATATCGTTATCATACCGTTTCTTGCTCTTTTGTTTGGCTGTCTCAATTGTTGCTACTCTATAAAGTTTATCATTGTGATAACGCTCCTTGATCTTTTGTCTAGCCTGCTCAATTCTTGCTTCTCTGTAATCTTCATCATTACCATACCGTTCCTTGATCTTTTGTTTGGCTGTCTCAATTTTTGCATGTCTATAATCTTCATCATTGTGATAACACATCTTGATGTTTTCTTTTGCTCTCTAAATTATTACTTCTCGATACGCCTGGTCGGTTGAATACCTTTGCTTTTTTTCTTTTCGAGATACTATCTCTGTTGTTTGTGTAGTACTGTTTTTTTAACTTGCGTATAGCTTGCTTTGATCTAACGATTATCTAATTATGAATGAGAACATTTACAGTTCTGACGCTTCTTATATAGTAGTTATGACGTCACGGCGTAATGATTTTATTTCATGACGTCATGGCGCAATGGTATTATTTCATGACGTCTTCAGAAACAACAATATAATTTCGTGTATTTCTATTCACGTCATAGCTCTAATTTATCTAGTAGGGTTTCAGACAAGGTAGTTCTAATGATGTACTTTTGTTTTGATCTGACTGTATTTTTAGGAGTTTTGGGTTTTTATATTTCTTAGCATTGGACTGATCGTCTCTTGCTAGGTTGCTAGCTACTGCTGCAACCCAAATTATGAGAGGCAGCCTGGCCGAGTGGTCTAAGGCACTGGTGTTAGCCACAAGTCTCTTCGGAGGCGTGGGTTCAAATCTTACCGCTGGTATACGATTATGTTTGAAAGACTGCAGTGTGACAAGACATCAAAAATGCAGTTTTTGGTTGAAAAATTTATTCTCTTTTAGAAATAATTTATTTTAGTTACTATAGATTTTTAACCCAATTAATTTCCTTTAAAATGAGGCATTGAACAACTCTCTACGATGTTCCAGTGCCAAGCTATCTCTGGATACAAAAGAAAAAAAAAGAAAAAAATATCCCGTTTAGGCAGAATGTTGTAGTAGCTGCCACTTTTCTTGATTTTCAAGCCAATATATTTCCCTTGCTGTTCAAGCCAAGGGACAGAAAGTTTCCTATACAGGGGTTTCGGACAAGGCGGTTCTAATACTTTTCGTTTTGATCTGACTCCTTTGTTAGGAACTATGGGTTTTTATATTTCTTAACATTGGACGTGATCGTCTCTTACTAGGTTGCTAGCTACCGCTGCAACCCAGATTTAATGTAATAATTTTAAAGGTAGAACTCTTTCTAATTGATTACAAACAGGAAAAAGC
>JAQQPU010026049.1:0-11715 GCA_029168905.1 Artemia sp. Kazakhstan ARC1039 | reverse complement strand
TCATTCCCCCAAATACGTCCAATCAAAATTTTGAGATAGCCATTTTTATCAGCGTAGTTAATTTTCAGATAGAAAATATCTTTTTGAGGGGGGACACTCCACCACAACCCACGGGGCAAGGGTTTTAAGTTATGCCCTGAGGGCATATTAGGTTTTTATAGAAGGCGTTGTCGTAGAAACTTCAAAACAGGCTCATTCGATTGAAAATTCAAAAGGCTAGTGCCCGTTTTAATAGTCGAAAGTGATTTGAGGGCAACTAGTTTTTTATAGAAGGCGATATCGTAGAAACTTCAAAAAAGGCTCATTCGATTGAAAATTCAAAGGGCTAGTTCACTTTTTAATAGTCGAAAGTGATTGGAGGGCAACTAGTCCTCCCCCCTCCGTGCCCATCATTCCCCCAAACACATCCAATCAAAATTTTGAGATAGCCATTTTGTCCAGCGTAGTTGATTTCCAGATAGAAAATATGTTTTTGAGGAGGACACTTCCCTACAACCCTCGAGGCAAGGGTTTTAAGTTATGCTCTGGGGGGATAATAGGTCTTTATAGAAGGCGTTGTCGTAGAAACTTCAAGAAAGGCAAATTCGATTGAAAATTCAAAGAACTAATACCCTTTTCTAATAATCAAAAGTGATTGGAGGGAAACTAGCCCCCCCCCCGAAGCCCATCATTCCCCCAATCACATCCAATCAAAATTTTCAGATAGCAATTTTTTTCAGCGTACTTGATTTCCAGATAGAAAATATTTTTTTTGAGAAGGACACTCCCCCCCAACCTTCAGGGAAAGTGTTTTGAGTTATGCCCTGGGGGCATATAAGGTTTATTTTTTATAGAAGGTGTTGTCGTAGAAACTTCCAAAAAAGGCGCATTTGATTGGAAATTCAAAGGGCTAGTGCCGTTTGTAATAGTCGAAAGTGATTGGAGGGCAACTAGCCCCACCCCACGCCCATCTTTCCTCCAAAGACATCCAATCGAAATTGTGAGATAGCCATTTTGTTCAACGTAGTTGATTTCCAGATACAAAATGGGTTTTTGAGGAGGAAACTCCCCCACAACCCTCATGGCAAGGGTTTTAAGTTATGCCCTGGGGGCATATAAGGCTTTTATAGAAGGCGTTGTCGTAGAAACTTCAAAACAGGCTTATTTGATCGGAAATTCAAAGGGCTAGTGCCTTTTTTAATAGTCGAAAGTGATTGGAGGACAACTAGCCATTCCCCTTACGCCCATAATCCCCCAAAACACATCCAATAAAAATTTTGAGATAGCCATTTTGTTCGGCGTAGTTGATTTACAGATAGAAAATATGTTTTTGAGGAGGATACTCCGCCCCAGCCCTCACGGCAAGGGTTTTAAGTTATGCCCTTGGGGCATATAAGGTTTTATAGAAGGCGTTGTCGTAGAAACTTCAGAAAAGGGCTCATTCGATTTGAAATTCAAAGGCCTGGTGCCCTTTTTAATAGTCGAAAGTGATTAGTAATATTTTTTGTTGTTGTTGTTGTTTAGACCAGGGCATTTCGTATCGAAGGAGTTGTCGTGGGATCTTCGAAAGGGACTCATTCGATTGAAAATAGAAAGGGCCGATGCCCTTTTTAAGAGTCGAAAGTGGTTGGAGGGCAACTAATCCTTCTTCCTCTCCCACCCTCCCATTTGCCCATTATATTTAAAAACTAAATGTTGCCTTAGAATTAAATCAAAATGCACTGTGATAATGCTAAAATCCAATAAGGCATCTCAGCAATATCCCAAGAACGACAGAAGGTATTTTTCCGAGGCTACTTCTGCTCTTAAAATTTAACCAAATCAAAATAGTGTGAGTGTATCCAAGATATCAAAGAAAGTAAACAGATTTTTGCGAATGGTATCAAGTCTTCCATTTCAGGTCACCTAGAGGAGGTATGAAACTAAGTTAAACAGTACTATTTGTTTCCAGATTTTTAAAAGGGTGTATGTTGTTAAAAATTGCTGAAAATTTTTCTCCAGCATACAAATAGCAGGCCAAACTATAAAGTCTTAAGAAACGAAGAGATTTAAAGTGCTATTTTCTTTTTCCCTAAAAAGACTATGTCAATATAAAACGAACAGAAATTAATTGAAAAAACTTTTTTCACAAATAAATGTTTTAAAGAAAAGTAAAGAACTCCATTAAACAAAAAATGAGCAAAAATACAATCAAATAATCTACCAAGCTCGAAACTACCACAAATCAGCATCGATAAGTAAATGAAATTCCCAAACGAACAGAAATTACAATAAATAACCGAGTCAAACTCAAAACGAGCAGAAATTAACATAAGCTGGGCGTAAAACCCCTATGCCTTCCCAAGGCCAGAACAAAATTTGCACTTTACTGAAAAAATACAAATGAATGTGCATTGTCAGTTTAATATACATTTACTGATATTTAGTAATCCAAATGTTAATATTATTTGATTTATTAAAGTTATAAAAATAAAAACATTTATGTTGCTTAAAAACATTATATAGCTTGAATACACTTGCGCTATATTGATTTGGTTAAATTTTGAGAGCAGGAATGGGAGGGTTGGCGTGGGAGGGTAGGCGTGGGAGGGTGGGAGTGGAAGGGGGATTAGTTGCCCTCAAATCACTTTCGACTATTAAAAAGGGCATCAGCCGTTTCTATTTTCAATCGAATGAGCCCTTTTCAAAGTTCCCACGACAACTCTTTCGATACGAAGTGCCCTGGTCTAAACAACAACAACAAAAAATAATACATTATACCCACTTCGATCTTCACTATAAAAATGTCAAGCCTTCCAATCACTTTTGACTATTAAAAAGGGCACTAGGCCTTTCGATTTCCAATCGAATGAGCCGTTTTGGAAACGAAAACGCTTTCTATAAACACCTTATATGCCCCCAGAGCATAAATTACAACCCTTACCTAAGGTCTGTTAGGGTGGTTGTCATCCTCTAAGACCAAATTTTCAGAACTTTTAACTATGTTAAACAACATGGTTATCTCAGAATTTTGATTGGATGTGTTTGGGGAAATGGTGGGCGTCAGAGGGGTGTTAGTACCCTTCCAATTACTTTCGACTATTAAAAAGGGCACAAGCCACTCCAATTTCCAATTGAATGAGCCCTTTTCAAAGTTTCTACGACAACGTCTTCGATACGAAGTGCCCTGCTCTAAAGGAAAAAGTTAATAAATAATCGTTCTTATATTCCCCCAGGACATAACTTAAAACCCTTGCCCTGAGGGTTGTGGGGGAGTGTACTCCTCTTTACTTAGTCCCCTTTTCTTGTCTCGTCCTCGAGTGTCCCCGTTCTTCACTTAGGAAGCGCGATCCTGTTGCCTATGATTTATTCAACAACTTTCTATATAAGCCTTATATGTTCCCAGGGCATAACTTACAACCCTTGCACTGAGGACTCTGAGGGGTTTATCATCCTAAACAGAAAGAAGATTGTATTTTCTATCAGGCGTTCAACAATTGAGTATTAAACATTAAGAAAACTTTATCTAAAAACAGCAAAAAAAAAATTCCAAACTTACAATTCAGCTGTAGAAATAGTCTGTCGGCTGTCAATTTTAAAAATCCAACTAAGGGCTAAAGCTGTATAGTAGTGAATGCGTTCTATAATTCTATTCAACTTTTAAATAAAATTCTTGACTACGAATGATGTAAGAAATAGCGATTGGGAAATTGCATTCGAAATGATTTAAACTCATTTCATAAAGACGATACTTTTTTTGTCAACACATGAAGAACTGTGTATATTGCAATATTTGGAATTAAATATTGGATAAGTCTCATTTCCATGCAAAGTAACAAAAGAGACGATAATTAATGAACAAGAGAGTAGTGAAGAATTATGATATGCAAAGTAATATTTGGCAAGGAATGTCACTGGTGATAAAATAGCTAGGGATGGCACCATGATTGCGTGATTTTCGGAGATTGGGAAACATAATTTTTTTAGGGGTGACGCATAGATTTTCAGGGAAATACCCAAAAATTCGGGGATAGTGCAAACCCTGCTTGATTTCTAATCAGGAAAATCCACATGCTAAACCAAACGAGAAGGAAAAGCTCCGACTTTGCAGTTGACAAAATAAAGAATTGCCGCAAAATTAATTTAAAGTCGACCGAACTCCGCCACCTCTGCCGGCGGCGGCATGCCTGTGGCATGCCGGTGTAGTTTGACTGGGCGTCTCGTCGGCAGCATTCGGTTGAAACAAATGACAATAATAAAAGTATTTTTTCGTTTTTTTATTTAGATTGAATGAAACCTGTAAAGGGTTGAAATTTTAATCGCTTATCAACTAAAGATGAGTCTGAAGGAATAGTAACTCCCAAGCCACATCATATAAATGTCAGAGTATGATTAGAATATATTCATTCTTCACAAGTCGATTTATTCGAATGACCTAACTTCACTTCTTGGCCTTTGTCGTTATAATACACAAGTACTAAGTGAGGAGTGCAACTAATATAAAATTTTGTTTAGCATTGGAGTATGCATAAAGTTGAAACTAATAAAGTCGTAGGCACCGAGAAAAATGGTCGCCGGTCTCTATCAGCGAATTCGGCCCTTTTGGGCTTGTGATAGCCATTTTTCAGCAATGAATCTTATCTTATCTATGTCTGTCTTTGTTTCTGACTTTATGTTTGTAGGTATTTTGGCCTCTCTCTGTGCATGTTTTTCTGAGCAGATTTTTGCTTGTCTCTATGTCTGTCTTAGTGTAATTTTGTGTCTGACTCTGTGTTTTTAGGTATTTTCGCCTCCCTCTCTCTTTGTCTGTGTTTCTGACCGGATGTTTGCTTGTCCCTATATCTGTCTTTGTGTGATTTTGTGTCCGACTATGTGTTTATAGATATTTTCGCCTCTCTCACTCTCTATGCCTCTATGTCTGAGGGGTTGTTTGCTCGTCTCTGTGTATGATTGTATGTCTGACTCCGTGTTTGTAGATTTTTTTTTGCCTCTCTCACTCTGTGTCTGTGTTTCTGAGCGGATGTTTGCAAATTTGTGGGGATTTTGGTGAAAAAATCCCTCTCGTCTCTCTCAGACTTTGATGGAAGCGCTGTTAACCTATCTCAGTTTCTAATATATTCTCTTATGAGCCTGCTAGTAGCATCTCATGTCTCTGAAAATTCCTTTTTTTACATCTCTAACTTTTTAATAAACATTCTAAACGTTTGACTATCTACCGTACCCTAAAAATAATGGAAACATAACAAAGTAATGCAAAAATTATTTTTATTGAAAAAACGATATTTAGAATATTAATATTAAAATGTTACATAAATTATTGCACATTATTATTATCATTGAACAACATTGGACATTTTGAATCTGTTCCATAAAATAATTCATCTTGTTCTCTCTTAATATTGTAGCTATTCTTTCCTCTTAGTTCACAACAAGTAGAACAATCATTAATCCATTTTGAGTCATTAACAATTTTGACTGCGGTTTCAGCTACATGTCCAATATGCGTTTCGTCTTTGGTATTAGTGGTTTCATTTACTATATATGTTGGTATATGATCAATGGTAGTAATAATGTCCACTTGCGCTCTGTTTTCCATCGATTCGTCTTTATATCCCTTGGTGATATTGTTTACCAATGCCCTTTTTATTTTGCTTTCGATTACACTGTCTATTATCACATTTTTTTAAACAGGTAACAGTTCTGGCACGTAGACATATGGTTTATGACATTATTGAAGCAGTAGGCCTTTCTTTTCCCCTTTGCTTTCATTTGAATACTAATAACAGAACGAGGGCAATAGGATCTATCAAAGGTAACGTGTTACCAGAACCAAGAGCAAGAAGTTGACCCTCACCGCCAACTATTAGTTTTATGTTTGCATTCTATATGAGCACTATTATTTCTAGAGATCTCACTGTCGCATATCCACCATCAGCAATGTTGAATGGTTTCGGCAGTCCAGAGAAATCTATATTCTCACTGTCATGACAACACAACGCATACTTTTTAAAACACTCTATGTCTGACACTCACAGAGACAGAGAAGCAAAAATACCAACAAACACACAGAGTCAGACACAAAATCACAAAGACAGACATAGAGACAAGCATACATCTGCTCAGACACAGAGGCATAGAGAGAGAGAGAAGCAGAAATACCTACGAACACTACAAACATCAGCTCAGACGCAAAGACACTGAGAGAGAAAAAGAGAGAGAGAGAGGCAAACATACCTACAAAGGCAGTGAGTCAGACACAAAATCACACAAAGACAGACATAGAGAGAAGCAAGCATCCGGTCAGGCACACACAGAGAGAGAGAGAGAGAGGCAAAAATACCTACAAGCACACAGTGTTAGACACAAAATCACACGAATACAGACATAGAGACAAATAAACATCCACTCAGACACACAGGCACAGAGAAAGATAGAGGGAGAGGCAAAAATACCCACAAACACAAAGAGTCAGACACAAAATCCTGAGACAGACATACAGACTAGCAAACATCCGCTCAGACCCACAGCCGCAGAGAGAGATATATAAACATCTACGACCGCAGAGTCAGACACAAAATTATAAAAAGAGACATGTAGACAAGCAGACATCCGTTCAGACACATAGGCATATATACAGAGAGGATAGAGCCCACAGAATTAGACACAAATTCATGCAAAGACAGACATAGAGGCAAGCAAATATCTGTTCAGACACACAGGCACAGAAAGAGAGAGGCAAAATACCTACAACCACACAGTATCACAAACAAAGACAGAAATAGAGACGGGTCAATGTTATCCGACGTATCCGACAAAATATACTGATAAAGAATTTGTTCACTCTGATACGTAGATTTTTTCAAAGTTATCTGATGTATCCGACAAAGAGATAGACATTTCAAAGTTCTTTTCTAAATTTTTCTGTTTGAGACTGGAAAGGTTATACTTCTCTTCTCACTTTTTCCCCAAAAAGAGAAAAGGTTTCACTTTGGTTCTGAGTTTTATCAAAGAAATGAAGAAAAGTTCAAGGTCTCTTCTGAATTTTCTAAAGGAAGAGAGGAAAAAATTAGAGTTCAATTCTGAATTTTTCCAAGGAAGAGAAAAAAATTCCACATCATTTCATAATTTTCCAAAAAGAGAAAAAATTTCAAGTTCTGTTCTGAATTTTACCATAGAAGACACAAAAATTTATACTTCGATTCTGAATTTTGCCCCAAGAATATAAAAAAAGATCCATTTAATTTTTAGTTTTCTCAATGAAGTGAAGAAAATTTAGTTCTTTTCTGAATTTTTTCACCAAGAAGAGAAACAGTTCTACTTTTAATTCTGAGTTTTCTCGAAGAAGTGAAGAAAAGTTCAAGTTCTATTCTGAAATTTCTAAAAGGAAAGAAAAAAGTAACAGTTCAATTCTATATTTTTCGAAAGAAGAGAAAAAATTTTCACTTCAGTTCTGAAGTTTCTCATTGAAGGGAAAAAAATTTCAAGCTGTGTTCTGAAAGAAAAAGTTCCACCTTAATTCTGAGATTTCTCAAATAAGGGAAAAAAGTAACAGTTAAATTCTAATTTTTTGCAATAAAAACTTTAAAAAATCTTCCACTTCAGTTCTGAATTTTCTCAAAGACGAGAAATAATTTTTTCTCAAAGAAGTGAAGAAATGTTCGAGTTCTCTTCTGTATTTTTCCAATAAAATATGATTCCTTGGAAGTTATACTACGATTCTTAATTTTGCCTCAAGAAAAAAAAATTCCATTTAAATTCTGAATTTTTTTCAATAAAGTGAAGAAAGTTAAAGTTCTCTTTTGAATTTTTCCCCAAGAAGCTAAACAGTTCCACTTTTAATTCTGAGTTTTCTTGAAGAAGTGAATAAAAGTTCAGAAAAAAGCTATATTTCGAATCCGATTTTTTTCATTGAATAGAATAAAAATTTGAAGATATGTTCTGAATGTTTCAGTAGAAGGTAGAAAAAAGTATACTTCGATTCTGAATTTCCCCCATGAAGAGAAAAAGTTCCACTTTCATTCTGAGTTTTTCCGAAGAAGTGAAGAGATGTTCAAGTTCGCGTCTGAATTTTCATAAACTAGGGAAAAAAAGTTAGTTCATTTCTGAATTTTTACAAAGAAGAGAAACAAGTTTTTTTTGGACAATTTTACGTCCAAAAAAAATCCAAGTCAGAAAAAAAAGAACAGTGACACTACAAGCATTATTTGTCTATAGTAAAAATCACGACTAACCTTTCTATATTTTTCTCATTTTGTATTTTGAAAATATTAAATGTGCATTTTTTTGGTTTTAAGTATATTTTATGTCATTCTAATACATGTAAAAAATAAAACTTAAAAAAAAAACTTCAAAAAAAGTATAGAAAATGGGAGGGGGGAAGCAAAAGGTTGGGGGTGGGGGCCCCTTGGAGGTTAGGGAGAGGGGGCGCTTGGAGGTTGAGCTCTTTGGTGGTTAGGGTTGTTTGTGGTTGCGGACCTTGATGGTTCAAATCCATAACCATCCTACTGCTAGATTTCTAATTATTGTTATGAATTTCTATATTAAAATTCTTTTATTTTTGGCAACTACGACTTCTATTATTCTTAAATTTTAGCATATTCTATTGCTAAGGAATATTTTATATTGCCTACACTCCTCATTATGTATTTGTGTATTATAGCGACCAAAGCCGAGAAGATAAGCTATGTCAAGTCACAATGTTCTGAATTTTTATATCAAAATGCTTTTCTTGGCATCTACAACTTTATTAGTTTCAACTTTTTAGTATACTCTATTGCTAAAGAATGTTTCGTATCACCCATACTCCCCAATTGGAACTTGTGTATTATACAGACCACAGCCGAGTAGTGGAAGCTAGGTGAAGTCACAAGATCACCTTGTCACCACTAGCAGTTTTCACACACTGAAACTCATGACGTTATTCTAATCGTATTCTAACATTTATGTCATGTTGTGTAAAAGTTACCAACCCCTCAGACTTACCTTAAGTGATAAATAATTTTAACCCTTTTTACCACTTTCATACAATCCAATTAAAAACATGAAATTTATCGAGGTCTGTTTCATCCCATTATTCAAATCATTAGTGAAGGCCATTCAGACCAGAATTATGCAAATGAGATAATTTCTTGATACTTATGATAATGTATGTGATGCGGGACGAGATCTGAGATACTTTTAAGCTGCTGTTTATTAACATGTTTGACAGAGTTTTACCAAGGACCTTAAATCTTATTATAAGGTCATTAAATGTATAGGTAGCAGACACTGTTTGACAGACTTTTACCAAGGACATTTTCTACTGTTTATTAACATGTTTGACAGATTTTTACCAAGGAGATTAAATCTCATATATAAGGTCATTAAATGTATAGGTAGCATACGCTGTTTGACAGGCTTTTACCAAGGACATTGTATCTAGCGTCAAATATAGCACACTACTGCCATTTGACCAAATAAAAGTAAAATTAATATGCAAAAATTGGTTTAATTATTCATGTACGGTGAGCCAAAATCAAAACCTGCATTAATTCAAAGACCTTCAAAAATTAAAGAAAATAAAATAAGTTTTTTTTTTTAACTGAAAGTAAGGAGTGACATTAAAACTTTAAACGAACAAAAATTATTCAGTATATGAATTATTCAGTATATGAAAGGGGTTGTCTCCTCCTCAGCGCCTCGCTCTTTACGCTAATGTTAGACTCTTTCTTACAACTCTATTTTTTCAAACAATAAAAAACTTTAGCGTAAAGAGCGAGGCGATAATGAGGTGACAGCCCCTTTCATATGCGGAATGATTTCTGTTTGTTTTAAGTTTTAATGTGGCACCTTACTTTCAGTTAAAAAAATTGTTTTTTATATTTAATCAAGATAAAATGTCCTCGTCTTGTTTGTGTACGTAACAAGAAACAGAACGATTCCGGACTTTAGCGTATGCCGCCTAGTTTTGCGAGATAACTTTCTAATTGAACAGATTTTTTCCCAAGCTTTGTTTCAAGGGATGCTAATAGCATGAATGCCTAAAATTCATAATATACACAAAAAGGGGATCCCCGCAAGATTTGATTGAGTTCAACTTTTAACATCCTGGCTAGATTAATTTATATTGGACTTTAGTTCAGGCTAAACTGCACGTGCAAACTACTCAAGAACATAAATGAACTAAAATCAGTTAAACCTCTTCAATATTAAACCTATAATCTGTATTAATTATGGGTGTTTCACATTTATCGACGACGTTGTATTTTCATTTGCCTACTACGTTGCTCCATGTTCTCCATTGCAAAAAAATCCTAAGGGTGGCTAAAGCCATGACTCAGTGCAAAGACAAGCTAAATCTTGACTTGTTGTTAAACAAGCCAAGTCCAACTTAAACTTAGTCCTTCCCTACTATCAAATTTTAGCAGACGTGTGTGCGAGATGCTTAGTGGCTTTTCACTCCCAAAAACCGTCGCCAAGCTGTTTTCAAAGGGAGGATCAGCAGGAAAATCATATGTAGACTATGATGCCCAAAGTATGATTGAATAAACATTACCCCGAGTTTCCCTTTGAGATCAGCTTAGCACACAGCTTTCGGCAATTATCTCAGAGGTATGAAAACGCAAGATACAACCCTCAGCATTACATCAAAGTTGCATTAGATTACAAGCAACATTTTTTTTTCTTTTTAAGTTTTAAATTTCGTTCTTATATTTTTCCCCATAATTTTTTTAATTATAACAAAAAAAGCTAATATATCTGTTTTAAGTTTTTTGCAATGTATTTTAAGTTTGCAATGTTTCAAGTTTTTTGCAATAAACCTTATTCCTGCAAAGTTATTTATTTTGTGAATAATAATAATGTAATAATAATATAAATTTAGAAATTTTAACAATAAGCAGAAAATATATGGGGTAATCTTAAAGTTTGGGGACATGCAGCTCTGAACTCAATGTTTCTTCTATGACAGCTGTATGTGTCATGTTCGCTGGTTGAGAATGAGCCAAAAATTCTTCATCTGCTCTTACATACAAACACTTATAAAATAAAGTTTTATAATCTATACTTCTTCTATAGAAGTATAGGTTATGGACTATATAGGCTATATGCCTATAAAGGTATAGTCTATAGGACTAAAAAATAGAGATGTGATACATAATTACTAACACTCTTGCTGCTATTTACTATTTATCATTACTGCTGCTATACTTATTATTTAGTAAAATAAAAATATTCTGCCACGTGTGTTGGGTTGTTAACTACTTTGCTATGTGTGTAGAGTTGTTATTTACTACCTATCACCGCTACTATGATTATCACTACTTTATCATTAATATTGAATCACTATTATTTATCAAAATCACTACTATTTAAATCACCATCAATCACTATTATTAAATTTAAGAGGGATCCTTTAATCAACAGATATATAGTGACGATACGCATTTTGTATATTTAAAATAAAAGGTTTAAAATTCAATTTAAAAACTTTAGGCTCGTATTATCACTACATTATTATCATTGCTAGAATCACAACTATTTATAAAAGTTAAACTACAAGTGATCAATCATTACCGACACTTTGAATATTATTTACTGTTTATTATCACTGCTACTAGTAGTAAGTATCTATGGAATTCTATAGAAGCTATAGGAAAACATTTCTATAGAAGCTCTACACCTTTTCAAAGAGATTCAGAGCTCCTTCACATTCCGGGCCAACCAGATATGTTTCTAGGCCAACCGGACCGGTTTCTGGTGGGTATAGTCTGGTTTGGT
>JAQQPU010026047.1:0-11717 GCA_029168905.1 Artemia sp. Kazakhstan ARC1039 | reverse complement strand
TTTAATGTCACTCCTTACTTTCAGTTAAAAAACTTGTTTTTTTTTAATTTAATAACAGGTAAGTACCTATTTAATTTCTATACTAAGGGATTTATAGAAATTGAATTGTTACTCATTTTGCTTGGGACGTAATCCATGACATACTTTGAGACGCGAGTGACGAATTTCCTTCATGTTTAACCTCCTCCAAGTATCAATATTAAATATTTAATTACATTAACATAAGTATTAATAGAGAAATATTGAATAATATTAAAATATTATTGAAAAGTATTTAATAGTAATTGTTTTTAACCTAGGCCATATGTAAATTTTTTTTCCAAATAAATAGACTATCTCATTTTGCTAGTCTCCATTATCAGACGGACATCCTGCTGTGTTGTCTTGTGCATTGGGATATATAAAAATATCAGTTATCTTATTAGACGTTATTAAGATGTGGGTTTTCTTTTGTTTTGTATAGTGATTTTGTTTTTGTTTTTAAATTTTCTTTTTTATGTTTTGTTTTTTTAGGTTAGTTTGTTGTTCTTCTTTTTTCCCGTTGATAAGGGCTTCAGGATATGAAACCAAAATGTTCGAACTTTTGTTATTGTTAAATAACAGTTCAAATAGGGATAAATCCTTTTATTATACAGTGAAAAAACAATCAAAAGTACTGGGTATTTCGATCACATATACAGTGACCGTCAGCATATATGCTGATGACAGTCACTGTATGTGTGATCGAAATATCCAGTATTTATTTTTTCACTGTCTAATAAAAGGCTTTATCCCTATTCGAACTGTTATTTATCGTCATGGAAAGGCAATGTGGTCTTCGAAAATACATACATTATTATTTTTAGTCAACAAAAGATTTTTTTCGGTAATTTTCCCATTATCATAGGCAGTGCGTATTAGCGCTGCCTAAGTAAAGAACGATGTGGGCACAATGTATCATTTATTTTTCTTCTTTCTCCATACCCGGACACTTCGTATCGCAAGAGTTGTCGTAGAAACTTCGAAAAGGGCTCATTCGATTGGAAATTGGATTGACTAGTGCCCTTTTTAATAGTCGAAAGTGATTGGAGGGCAACTAGCCCCCCTCCACGCCCATCATTCCCCCAAACACATCCAATCAAAATTGAGATAGTCATTTTGTTCAGCGTAGTTGATTTCCAGATAGAAAATATGTTTTTGAGTAGGACACTCCCCCACAACACTCGAGGCAAAGGTTTTAAGTTATGCCCTGGGGGCATATAAGGTTTTTATAGAAGGCGTTGTCGTAGAAACTTCAAAAAAGGCTCATTTGATTGGAAATTCAAAGGGCTAGTGCCCTTTTTAATAGTCGAAAGTGATTGGAGGGCAACTAGCCCCCCTACACGCCCATCATTCCCCCAATCACATCCAATCAAATTTTGAGATAGCCATTTTGTTCAGCGTAGTTGATTTCCAGATAGAAAATATGTTTTTGAGGAGGACACTCCCCCACAACACTCGGGGCAAGGGTTTTAAGTTAAGCCCTGAGGGCATATAAAAAGTATATTGGCACAATGTATCATTTATTATTTTTTTTTCCTTTAGAGCAGGGCACTTCGTATCAAAGAAGTTGTTGTAGAAACTTCGAAAAGGGCTCATTCAATTGGAAATTGAAGCGGCTTGTTCCCTTTTTAATAGTCGACAGTGATTGGAAGGCAACTAATACCCCTTCCAAGCCCACCGTTTCCCGAAACAGATCCAATCAAAATTTTGAGATAGCCATTTTGATCAGCGTAGTTGATTTCCAGATAGAAATTATGTTTTTGAGGAGGACACTCCCCCACAGCCTTCAGGGCAAGGGTTGTAAGATATACCCTGGGGCATATAAGGTTTTATAGAAGACGCTGTCGTAGAAACTTCAAAAAAGGCTCATTCGATTGGAAATTCAAAGGGCTAGTGCCCTTTTTAATAGCCGAAAGTGATTTGAGGGAAACTAGCCCTCCACGTCCATCATTCCCCCAAACACCTCCAATCAAAATTTTGAGATAGCCATTTTATGCAACGTAGTTTTAAGTTCTGTAAATTAGGTTTTGAAATCTGAATAAACATTTAGAAATAGTTTTTATAGTTGAAAGTGATTGGAGGGTAACTAACACCCCTCTCACACCCAACATTCCCCCAAACACATCCAATCAAAATTTTCAGATAGCCATTTTGTTCAACGTAGTAGAAAGTTCTGGAAATTAGGGCTTTTTTATGACAACCCCCCCCCCCCAGCCCTCAGGGCGAGGGTTGTAAGTTATCCCCTGGGGACATATAAGGTTTTTGTTGAAAGCGTTGTCGTAGAAACTTCAAAAGGGCTCATTTGATTGAAAATGGAAAGGGCTTGTGCCTTTTTAGCAGTTGAAAGTGATTGGAGAAGGACTAATGCCCCTCTCACGCCCACCATTTTCCCAGACGCATGCAATCAAAATTTTGAGATAGCCATTTTGTTTAACGTAGTTAAAAGTTCTGGAAATTAGGTCTTAGAGGATGACAACCACCCTCACAGCCCGTAGGGTAAGGGTTGTAGTTCATGCCCTGGGGGTATATAAGGTGTTTATAGGAAGTGTTGTCGTAGAAACTCAAAAAGGGCTCATTCGATTGGAAATTGAAAGGCCTAGCGCCCTTTTTAATAGTCGAAAGTGATTGGAAGGTTTGACATTTTTATAGTAAAGATCGATGTGGGTATAATGTATTATTTTGTTGTTGTTGTTGTTGTTTAGACCAGGGCACTTTGTGTTGAAGGAGCTGTCGTAGGAACTTTGAAAAGGGCTCATTCGTTTGTAAAATAGAAAGGGCTGATGCCTTTTTAATAGTCGAAAGTGATTGGAGGGAAACTAATCCCCCTCCCACGTCCACCCTCCCATTTGGCTTTATGTTTAAAAACTAAAGGTTGCCATAAGATTAAATCAAACATAATTTGGTCTTTACTGAAAAAAATACAAGTGAATGTGCATTGTCAGTTTAATATACATATACTGATATTTAGTAATCAAAATGTCAATATTATTTGATTTATTAGAGTTATAAAAGTAAAAACATTTGTATTTTTTTCAGTAAAGTGTAAATTATGTTCTGGCCTTGGGAAGGCATAGGGGTTTTGAGCCCAACTTATGTTAATTTCTGCTCGTTTTGACTTTGACCCTGTTATTTATTGTAATTTCTGTTCGTTTTGGGTTTCATTTATTTATCGATGCTGATTTATGGTAGTTTCACGCTTGGTAGATTATTTGATTTTATTTTTGCTCATTTTTTGTTTAATGGAGTTCTTTACTTTTCTTTGAAAAACTTATTTTGTGGAAAAAGTTTTTTTAATTAATCTTATTGAAAGATCATATCCGTTTTCCTATATTTTTTTTAGTTTTCATTGTAAATGGAAAGCAGTGTGGTAAAACAAAAACATTTAGAAATCTGAATAAATTTAGATGAACAAGGGCCGAAAGAGTCACTTCCTAGAAGTCTGGAAGTGTCGCTAAATTCCATAACAAATTTTAGAAAAATAAAATAAGTAGATGTAGCCTTTATACTCAATAGTGTCAAAACTTGTATTTGCGTGCTTTTGCTGGAGACTAACCGAACAGGTCTAGCACAGTTCCTAAATTTGGATTTAACTCTTTCAGCTGAAATGTCTGGAAATCAAGTTCAGGAAGTCAAAATGAAAAAAATACAATATAAATTTGAGAGCAATAACATCGAACTTGCAACCATGATGCCAAATACATTAGTTTAATTGCTAATTAGAATTTTCTTCCAGTGAAAATCCATACTTCGAGTGATAAAGCCAAAGTCACGGGGATCTCAAGTTAAGAACCGGTTGGAATTTGGCATCGAATGGAAATTTGGGCAGATGACATCGTAAATATCTTTATTTTTCTTTCTTTTTTGTGGATACACTTACTAATCTACTCCTGGGGTATGAGCGAGGATTTATAAGGGATTTGTTTTATCCCTTATATACCTTAGGTTTATAAGGGATTTATTTTTGAAGAGGTTTAACATTTTGGCAGATTCTTAGTAAATTTAAAATTGACAAAAAATAGGTGAGATAAATAAACCTATATAGAAGCTTGTTGGAATAGAAGCGTGTTGGAATAATCACTAAAATCCTTGAAATTTAGTGGGAAGTGTCTTTGTGCTTGACTCCCGTGACTTCTCCCATATTATGTGTCTTTTTCGTAGCTCCAAGCCCAACGTAGCTGTTTCTAAAACAATCGTTTCTTTGTCATTTTGTAGTATAAAGTTAAGTACGACTTTCAGACTTAGAATATAAAAAACTGATATAAAATATAAATAACTAATATAAATAACTATATCAGAATATAAATAACTGATACTTTAACAAAAAAAAAATAATAAATAAAAACTGAAGAACTAAAATATAAGAATTAACTTATTTGGAAATGGTTTTTAGAAAAACCTCTTCTCTTAGTTAGAATGGCAATTAGACAAACCGTCTAGAAATTTTGGAGCAGGAGTGGCGGGGGGGGGTGAGTGCAAAAAATCATTTGAACCTATTCCTTCTTGGTTGCGTAATCAAATAGGTCAAATTTTATAATACCTGCATTTTCTCACTTCTTCACACTTTTCCCTCATAAGAAAAATGATTATATTAAAAAAAAAAACAACTGAAGAACTAAAATATAAGAATTAGCTTATTTGGAAATGATTTCTAAAAAAAAGCCTCTTGTTTTAGCTAGATTAATCAAAAAAAGACTTTTTGCCAAAATAAGTTTTTCAAAAAAAGTAAAGAACTCCATTAAACCAAAAATGAACAAAAACAGAATAAAATAATTTACCAAGCATACAACTACGACAAATCAGTATAAATAAATAAATGAAACCCAAAACAAACAGAAATCAAAATAAGTCAAACTCAAAACGAGCAGAAATTATTCTGAGTAGGATTCTAAAACTCTATGATTTCTAAAAGCCAGAATATAATTTGTACTTTACTGAAAAAAATTCAAATGAATTTACTGAAAAAATTCTTTTAAATGATTTCATTTTTATAATTTTAAGAAATAAAAAAATAATTAATATTTTAAGGAATAAACATCAGCATATGTATATTAGACTGACAATGCACATTTTCCGGTAAATTCATTTGAATTTTTTCAGTAAAGTACAAATTATATTTTGGATTTTAGAAAGCATAGGGTTTGGAACCCTACTCCGATTAATTTCTGCTCGTTTTGACTTTGACTTATTTTAATTTTGTTTGTTTAGGGTTTCATTTATTTGTTGATACTGATTTGTTTGTGGTAGTTGTATGCTTGGTAGATTATTTTATTCTACTTTCGTTTAGTTTTGGTTTAATGGAGTTCTTTACTTTTTTTTTGAAAAGCTCATTTTGTGACAAAAGTTTTTTTTAATTAATTTCTGTTCGTTTTATACTGACATAGTCTTTTTCAGGGAGAAAGACTGAGCCTCTTCTGAAGTTAAACAGCCATCCCTTCCATAAAAACTTAAATACCCCCTGGGCATAACTTACAATACTTGCCCCTAATCTCTGAGGTTTGTTTCGACCCCAAAGGCCTTGTTATATGATATTTAGACTATTTTGAATAGAATGGCTATCTCAAATTTCTATTAGACGCATTTCGAGACAATACGACGTGTGTGTAGGGGGAGAAGGTAGCTGCCCTCTGATCACTTTGATTCTTAAAAAGAGCACTAGAGCGTCTGATTACAAATCCAATGAACCCCCTTCGAAGTTTGTGTGACCACACTTTCTATAAAAATCCTATATGTCCCCAGGGTATAACTTACAACCCTCTCCCTGAGGGCTGGGGGGATCTGTTATCCTTAAAGACGTAATTTTCAGACCTTTCTGATAGGCTGAACAAAGGCTATATCAAAATTTTGATTAGAGGTGTTTGGGGAAATAGGCGCGAGGGGGGTATTTGCCCCCCCCCTCGACGGATAAAAATACTACTTGTTTTGATAATTAATTCTGTTAGGAATATATAGCTCTTTGATATTTCAACTATTCTACAAGGGTTCTGAAATGTCACAGCCTTTTCGTTTTTACCAGATTTCCACTTCTCTTGATGAATAACGAAGAAGACTAGCGTCCAGCCAGCGACTTGCAAGCTTTCAACCTCATGAATAGGTACAGTGTCTTGTAAATAAAAATGGGTTTTGAAGAAGACTGATCAAAAAATAAGTGTTTCTGGTCAACATTGATTGTGTCGGTATTCTCTTATAGGTGCCACGCCGGGGACTAATGGTAATTGTAATAGCAGTGGTAGCATACAAATATTAAACCTTATAATAAAAATCTTATATGCCCCCAGGGCATAACTTAAACCTTTGCCCTGAGGGTTGTCATCCTCAAAGACCTAATTTCCAGAACTTTAAACTACGTTAAACAAAATGCCTATCTCAAAATTTTGATTGAATGTGTTTGGGGAAATGGTGGGTGTGAGAGGGGGTTAGTTAACCTTCAATCATTTTTGACTATTAAAAAGGGTGCTAGCCCTTTCAATTGCCAATCGAATGAGCCCTTTTTGAAGTTTCTACGACAGCGCTTTTTATAAAAAACCTTATGTGCCCCCAGGGCATAACCTACAACCCTTGCCCTGAGAGCTGTGGGGGGAGTGTCATCCTCAAAGGTATCATTTCTGGACCTTTCAACTACTTTGAACAAAATGGCTATCTCAAAATTTTGATTGGATGTGTTTGGATAAATGGTGGGCGTGAAAGGGGCGTTAGTTGCCTTCCAATCACTTTCGATTATTAAAAAGGGGACTAGCCATTTCAATTTCCAATCGAATGAGTCTTTTTTGAAATTTCTACCACAACGCTTTCTATAAGAACCTTATATGCCCCCAGGGGATAACTTACAACGCTTGCCCTGAGGGCTGTGGGGGGGGTCGTCATCCTCAAAGACGTAATTTGTAGAACTTTCAACTACGTTGAACAAAATGGCTATCTCAAAATTTTGATTGGATGTGTTTGGGGAAAAGGTGGGCGTGAGAGGGGGGTTAGTTGCCTTTCAATCACTTACAACTATTAAAAAGGGCATTAGCCCTTTGAATTTCCAATCGAATGAGCCCATTTTGAAGTTTCTACGACAAAGCTTTCGATAAAAACCTTATATGCATTCAGAGCATAAATGAAAGCCTGCGCACTTTTGCTACTGGGATATTCTGTGGTGGACAAAATGTTTTACTTGCATGGTTTCTAACTGCAAGGTGCTTATGGATTAATAAAAAGAAAAATAAAGGTTCTTACGTACAGTGGCCCAATCAGAAAATAATTATAGGGGAGGGGGGCTGACTTGGGGTCCCTGGGCTAACCAACGGAAAACTTTATAAATTCCTTAGAAAAAAACGAATTTTAAGGCATTACTTTAAATTTATATTAAGCTCTTTGAATGCAAGTTTTGAGTAGGGAGTAAAGAATCAATGATAAAACCGAGCAGATTAAATCAGAGTTAAAAACATAATGCAACTTTTTTTTATCGAGGGAGGAGC
The DNA here is from genome assembly GCA_029168905.1 of Artemia sp. Kazakhstan ARC1039. Classification (NCBI taxonomy): domain Eukaryota; kingdom Metazoa; phylum Arthropoda; class Branchiopoda; order Anostraca; family Artemiidae; genus Artemia; species Artemia sp. Kazakhstan ARC1039. The sequence continues at coordinate 4,239 of JAQQPU010026047.1, read as the reverse complement.
TACATCCCCTTAATCCCCCCATGGGTGCGCGCCTGCTCACGTATTATGCCGACCACACTGTTGTTCTTGATCTGTTTAAAACTGGTTTCTTTGTGTGCATTCAGAGATAATCAGCTTAGCCTGAGTGAGATAAACTACTATGCAGGTATACTTTAATAAATTTAACATGTGGAGTGGGTTAAGTTAGGTATTTAATGTAATGCGTTCTGGGCGGCCTGCTTTCTATAATTCTGTGTTATAGTTTCCATAATGTTGTTACTAAAGTATTAAATTTTCATCAGATTTTGGTATATTTCATTATGATTAACCTAACCTCACGTATTGAGTGTGGTCAGTATAATACGTAAGCACCAAAAATAAATATTCATCTGATATCTTTTTAGTTCGGAGTAAAACTTTTTCGAAAATGCAAATTAAGAGGGCAAGTGGTCCATCCCCCTTCCTCCCCTACATATACGCTTGTCGGACAATGAGCCCCTGCCGTTTGATCTATTTTAATATCCAATGTAAAAAAGGATGTTTTGCAACGAAACCATGCATTTGATGTGACTTAATCATTGGATTACAAATACATTATTCAAACTGAACAGGACATAAATATGATTTTTCTATTTTTCACCAATACAAATATTACAGAATCTCGTGTCTCGAAATAAAAACTAATAGGACTGCCCAATGTGTTTGTGGTGGGGGGCAGGGGCGTAGCTCCAGATTTTTGTTGGGGGAGGGGGAGGGGCAAGAGAGGTCTCCATCCGGAGAGTCAAGGGGCCTGGGCTATATAATAATTTTGTATCCAAATTATTGGGGGCAACTACCCCCATGCCCCCCCCCCCGAAACGACGCCACTTGGGGGGGGGGGTATTCGGTTAGCCACAGTTAAGTAATGAAGATTTTTAAACTTTCATGGAATTTAGGACTTTTATAATGTTATTACAATATTTTAAACTTTTTTGAATTGTTCCGGGGAAGAATAAAATACACTGGTGATCGTTTTACCATGTGAGCATGGCCACCAGGAGGGGGATAGGGGTGGGCCATGTCCCCTGGAAATTTGGGACTATAAAGCAATTATAAGAAAACCAAAGGAAAGAGAGCAAAATAGGGAAAAACCATGGGAAAAATGTGTGTTGCCCCATTATTGGCTGCCTGCCAATAGATTTTGACCCTTAATAAGGAAAATATAAGTTCTGATTTGTGACTGAGTGCCAGTGGCAGATCCAGTGCCCCCCCCCTAGCGTAGTCTAAAGTAGTGTAATTTACTTAATTAACTCAAGTTTGCGTTAATTAAACTTGCTCCTAACGCAAGTTTATCAGATCAACCTATTTTGCCCCCCCCCTAATTTTTTTTATCGGATCAACCTATTTTGCGCCACGACCTCCCCCCCAAAAATCCTGGATCTGCCCATGCTGAGTGCCCCTTTTCTAGTTTTCCTGAAGCCTTTTTTCGATATGATTTGGTTGGAGCAACAAAAAAAAATCGAATTCTTCATAGTAATGAATGGTAAGTAAATAACGATCCTTATCAATAACGGAACTATAAGAGCCTAACTATTGATAACATTAAATTAAAGAATCAGCTTTTTGTGGTGATCCTAAATATTTATTTTGTTTATTAGTAATTAGTGCAGTTATTAGTACACAAGAAAGTTCGTATAGTTATAGAAAACAACTTTATAAGGGAAGTTTCGGTAAAAAATATGCCGTCAACTTTTGCTTGCATTGCAAGAGTACTCATGAGCTGATACATGAAGCCACTATAATTAGAAATGTTTTCCCCGAACGAAATGCTGGGAATTTCTGTATTTTCCCCCTGAACGGTTACGTTTTTTGTGTTTTATTATTATATATTTTTCTCCAGGAGTGATTGTACTTATCTACTTATCACTTTGAAAAAGATGTAATTTTTTATAGGTACAAAGTATAAAGGTTTCAAATATATTGGTTTTTGGTATTCAAATTATTCAAAATATTTGATCGTTTTTTCTGCGTTACCAAAAGTATTGCATTGGCAATTCTTTACAGTAAACAAATAGAAAAGGTTTTTCAACTAAAGTAAGGAACAAGTTTAAAACTTAAACAAATCGAAATTACTCTGTATATAAGATGGACTGCCCCCTTCTCAATTCCTTGCTCATTAAACAATAGTTTTTTAGTGCTTTGAAAAATATTTATTTTCCAATTGCAAATTTCCTTTAAAAATTTGGACAATAGCCAAACTTCACAGTAAAGACAAAGGAGCTAAGGAGGAGACAGACCCCTTCATATAATGAACAATCTTTTCAAATAGGTTTCAAATCTGTCCCTTGCTTTGTGTTGAAAAGCTCTTTTTTTATTCAATTTCTGATTGTTTTCCAAATCATACCCAGGCCTAACTAAGATATAATTTGAGGTACCGGTCCCTTAAATCCCTGGTCAATTGCTTTTAAAATGTGTAAAGCAATAATTGCATGTTGATTAGTACCGTCCTACGTTTAAATTTGCAATTTCAATTTTGGATAAAATGTGAATATACTTAGAAAATGTGTGATGAATAGTAATTCTGGTAACAAGTCCTTGTTAATATTACTACTAAAAAATTTTGATTGGATGAAAAGGAGTATTATTGTTTGTATGGATAGAAATTCTGTGAGACTTTTGATCATCTACATAACTGAAGCCATCACAACCTCTAAAATAGGATTTTCTTATCGATAAATACATTACATACATTTGTTCAAATACATTGAAGCAGTTTATATAAAAAAAAATATTGCCATTTAAAATTGCTGAAAACTAAGTTCCTAACAGTATTTGGCACCCCAAAGAATTTTCCTGGCGGGGCTGATGATGCCCTGTCTTGCCTTTCCACCTCTGTGCTGGTAGATTGGGAATGTAATATTTTAGCAGTATAGAGAAACATTTTAATTAATTCCTGCTCCCCCCCCCTACCTCTTTCAACATTTATCTGAAGCCTCATAAAGAGTAAGCAGTTTGTCCATTAAAATGTACTTTTTTGGGAATCTACCCTATCCCCACCTCAACTATGACTCACTTCCTCCTTATTATAGCTGATACGCAATCACAGATCACCATACGTAGCGTAATTTCATTACAAATAAAGCGAATCAACTAGGTTGAATCCAGTACTGCCACCGTGTAGCATTACTTCTTTTGCAACTGGAAAGCCTAAAGTATAGTTAATGATACTTTTAAATCAATTAGCTTTTCAGAATTTCATATTGATTGCAAATTCGTCCTCTTTGCGGTAAAGTCGTAGTTTGGTGCCCTACTACGGCAGAAAACTAGACTTTCCCCTGGCCCAGCCTATATGGTCACTTAAAAAAGAGCTTTAAATTTACGTTTGAATGAGCTCCCTCCCAATTATCTTGTATCATCGGTTTGATACAATCACCCCTGGGAAAAAAACAAAACAAATAAACATGCTTCGAAGAGGTTTCTTCTGAGAAACAATGCGAAATTCCACATTTTGAAACTTGGAGCTTGAAACCTCTACGGTAGGGTTCTCTGATATGATGTATCTAACAAAGGGATTTTCAATAAGATCGCTTGCTTTTTTTGGGGGAGTTTCCCCTTTTTTCAAAAATCAGGCAAATTTTCTCAAATTTTTAGTTTTGGGTGGGTAACAATAAACTGAAAGAATTTTATATATTTAGAATCAGCATAAAAATTCAATACTGTCGGCTTAGCAATAGTGATGAGAATTCCATGTTTAATTTTGGTGAATATTGACCCAAGTCACTCTTTACTTTCAGTTTTTATCACTAACTATTTGATAAGATTCTCCTGTGACAACTGTTTTTTGAACCTGTTCATTTTACTTAATTGAATAGACTAATAAAAAGAAAGAGGGTCAATTTGACAGTTGGATAGTAAGTTTAAATTTTGTTTTCTTTTCTCTGTTCTGTAAATTTTTTTTTTAATGTCTGAATATATAAGGGATTTAAGTTCAAGGATCAGAATTGTCCTGTTATGAAAGAGGTATATTTTACATGGCCAGTATAAAATCAAAACGTGGTATCTATGCAGGCAGGATGATTTTTAAGTAGATCTACTCTTTCCGTAAACTATTCTAAGGCGTAGGACTATTCTAAGTCAACATCTGTTATAATCTACGGAAGCAATAAATCTTTTTGTAATTTTGGTTTTAGTCTGATTTTCTTTTAATATTAAATGCATAATAATTAAATATATTATCAAACAGTTCGTGGTAACGAACTGTAAGTAAGGACCGACCCGGCT
>JAQQPU010026045.1:0-11718 GCA_029168905.1 Artemia sp. Kazakhstan ARC1039 | reverse complement strand
GCAATAATCTGCCATGGAAAGGTGCCATGGAACGTAAAGGCCCAGAAGCTTAGAGTTGGCCCCGAAACCTGTCTGGTTGGCCAAGAAAGCTGTCTGGTTGGTTTTGTATAATTCCATATGCAATTGACAACAATAGCAATAATCAGTCTGGTAATCTGCCATGGAAAGGTGCCATGGAACGTAAAGTGGTGGAAATACACCGGAAGGAACATAAAGGTCTAGAAGTATAATGTCATACTCTACTAGTGTTCTTTTTCTTCTTCTTCTTTTTCCCAATCCTAGCGGACTACCAGAATTTCGAGAGCTCACTCAAAAGCTATTTCTTATATGTACGTGGTGTTTATAAATTCCGCCATCTGCAAGTACCAAATGGCACGAAAAATGGCACTTTTATGTCATTTCTAAAGGGGTGGGGCTAGCGGGCTACCAAAACATCTACATAGATTTTTAGTAGCTCATATAAAAGATATTCCTCATATATACGTTCTTCCTATAGTTTCCATCTTCTGGAGGTTTCAAATGCCAGTAAAAACGGCACTTTTGGTGCCGTGACTCAAGTGGAAAAGCTGGGGCTAGTGGGCTACCAGAAAATTTTAGAGTGATGTTTAATGGCTCATTTGAAACGATTGCTCATATCTACGTACTATTTATCACTTCTATTATTCGTAAGTGATATATAGCACTGAAAACAACACTTTTGGTGCCACTTCTTAAATGTAAAATCTTGGAAGCATAAAACAGTATCACTGTAATAATTATGGTTCAAAGCCCTTAACTGGAGGTTTGCAGGAAAACCTCCCGTATGTTTCTCCTCCACGCCCCTTAATAAGCTATGCAATTAAAGTCCTACAAACACTAATATATTAAATTAGATCGTTAGAGGCGCTGTTCCGTTAGTAAAGCTCTGGACTTCAAATAAGGTTATCTTGCGTTCAATTCATGCTTGTTTTTTTTCAATCACGGTTTGTCACTTCTGATGATTACTTTTCTGACAATCCAGTATTTTTGCAAATGTGATGCACTCATTTTTTAAAGCATATCAAAGTGCTTTGCTACCATCTATAAGTTCCATATAGCACTAAAAACGAAACCACTTCTTACCACTTCTTTTACCACTCTTACCACTTCTCTTACCACTTCTTTTGGTACCACTTCTTAAGTGGAAAAGTTTAGAAGCATAAAACGATACCATTGCAATAATTATGGTCCAAAGCCTTCAACTGTAGGTTTATAAGAACCCCTCATTTATATTCCACCTCCAAACCCTCTTAGTAAGTTTCATAAATCGTCTACTTATCTTAAAAGTACAAGATGAATGTGAAAACAAATTCACTAGAACTAAAAAATTTAAAACTAAAGATCAACCAAAAATTAAGCTTGATTGATCAAGAGTTTTGAATTGAACCTTCAAACTTCACTCTGCAAGAAGGCCTGTGTGCTAGTTCTAACAGCGGTAATTGAGGGGAAGGGACTTTCTTTCCCCTTAGTCTTTTGCTCCTGCCTAGATTTTGAAGAACACCTTTTTGTGGTCATTTTGCTGTAAAAGGCACTTTTTGAATTTGAAAAAATGACGGAAACAACCGAAAGTGCACTTTATGGGAATATACTATCAAGTCAAAATTATAAAAAGCGATTAGGCATAAAAATAAGCTTTTAAATCGCCCTTAAACAGCTCTCTTTTATTACAGCAGCCTTCTAGTTTCCGCTAGTCAATAGGCGATTTATATAGTCCTGTCTTTATTAAGGCGATGTCAGCCGAGTAAAAACAGTTTTTTGTTCATCGAAAAACAGACGTTCCAGAAAAACATAATTTTTTGTAAAGTAAGGATAATAAACTTTTTGTTATAAACTGAGAGTTATCCTTAGCTGTAGAGGTTGTCTGCAGTGTTTTCTAGAGGTATTCTATCTTCCCTAGATCGGCGATGATTAGGAACTATTTTAAAAAATAAGTTTTCAACTGACAGTAAGGAGTGACCTTAAAACTTAAAACGAACAGAAATTATTCCGTATAGATGAAAGAGATCATGGCAGTGATGTTTCTAAATTAAATTTTAATCAAAACTAGCAAAGATTTATTTAAAAAAACAAAGTTTTTGTCAGGGAACTAAAGAGTGAAGTTCAAACTTAACGGACAAATATTATTAGGCCACTTCACAGCCTATGTAATATATATTAATAAAACTAGTACAAATATACCAACTAATTACGTTTCCCTGTGAATCTATGGGTAAAAAAAACTAGTGCTTTACTGAAAACACAAAAGAATATAGGAGTTTTGGTACAGTAAATGTAAACCAATCAAGGACACTTTTTACAGAATAAAAAAATTTCTAATTTTACGCTTATATTTTTAAGATTATTTTAATTGTGCACTGAAAGTTACTGATGTCATAATTGGTGTAAGACTATGTAAAACTTTATAGATTATTTTATTGTTGTGAGGCTACGTAATCTCTTTTGACTCCCAAATCAATATTCCTGTTTTTTATACTTGGCATTGTGTTTTCAGTAAAACGCTTGTTTTCTATAATCCTAGAAACATAGAGGAACATAATTAGTTGGTTTATTTGTACTAGTGTTATTGACATATATTAGATTAGCTGTGAAGTAATAATTTTTGTCCGTTTTAAGTTTTAGCTTCCCTCATTACTTCTCTCAGGAATACTTTGTGTTTTTTAATTAATAATCATACTAGAATTGGTATATTCCCACTGATAAAACATATGTAATATGTGAATAAAAAACTTCTTCAATACAGGAATTGCAATACTTAATTTGAACTGCATATCCTATGTGTAGCTTACACGGATTTTTCAGTCTACCCCTGTCATAATATTCATCTGCCAAAGTGCAGTTTCCACACGACGACCAGCTGTCTAATATATACAAGCATAGAGGATATGTGTGGTACATTTTTTTTTACTATTTACACTCACACTGCTGATGCTTTGGCAGTAAAAAAACTGAGAGCTAGTGGAAAAATATCAAACTACTTGTTCCTCTTACAATCATCAATCAACGAGATATTGCCATGGGTTCACGCACCTTCATGGACTCTTCATTTATACATGGTGGAATATCTTCAAACCTCGCACTGGCATTTGTAAAAACTGTTAGTGCTATAGGATCGTGGACAAGTTCTCCACAGAAATTTGAAATGTTTCGGCTTTCCTCTGTTGTGTGTAGAGTAAGTAAAATCCCACTCTACATTTTGTCCTTTGATAAATCCTATAGGACAATATATGAGTTGACACTGCAGTCCCTAGATCGATATTCACAACTATTTGAAAATGGTATAACCCATACAATGTTTGCAATAACTGATGGTATCATTGTATTGTACTTGTCTGGCACTCAAGATTTGAGCATTGTACTAACGGAGAGTTTACGTTTAGACTACACCTTTGCCGAGCCATTGGCTGAGAGTATTGCATTAATATCATAATAAACAGTTGTAAACTTACTGGGAAAACACACCCGAAGGCAGTGTTCCACTAAACATTGCACAATAACTACAAATCCAATAATCAACGTATATAACATGGATGTCCAAATACAAATCCTATTGTATACCCTTGGATTTCCGTGAAAAAATTCAAAGTGTTAACATTACCCTTATCATTGTTAGCAGCAGTCCATCGAACGTAAAGACGGGTCACTGGCTCGGCATCTTTCAAGCAGCGAAGCATATAGAATTTTTCGATCCTCTTGGCCTATCATACGCATCTACACTCCGCATATCAACAACTTTATTGAAAGCAGTGGGAAAAATCTTATTCAAAACCAGAAAAAAGGGCAGGATTCAACGACTAAAAGCTCTGGTTTTCATTCACTATTATATTTTGTCTTCTGATGTCGTGGCAATACTTACAATGAATTTCTCAACATTTACGTAGACAACCCTCGCCTGAATGACTTCCTAGTGGAATATACCCTTTCATGCTTGCATAGCATTTGTTTCAGTTAAAAATGTTATTCAAAATGGCTTTTTTCTCCTCATTAGATTTTTTCTTCTATGTATAGGTAGCTGTCGAGAACAACCAATATCAGCAGATCATTTGAATTCACTGTGTTTTGATCTTGATGTACAAGGTCAGGATCACATTTTCTACAATATAATGTAACTTTACTCTTATTATATCTCTTTGTGAAGTCACTGATACTTGTTTCACTCATATTGTAAAATTCAGGTGTTTCAATTTCCTTATTTGAAGTAATATCACACACAGTATTTTCAAATGGAGAGTCACTTTCTGTGACAGCCAAATAAACATCAGTAGGCTTATAACTATAATAACCATTGTCTTCACAGCGATGACGTAGAAACCAAATTTTCTCGTTATTTTAACAGTTGAAGCTTAGACCAGTTCTTCCTCCGAAAACAATTTAAAACCACAACGATACTAGTCTTCACCATACCAGTCGATACCAGAAATAAGCGAAAATCTCGTGTTGGGTTCTTTCCAATCCTACCGGGATAGGTATTCTACCACTAATCACATTGATCATAGTGACAAATGAAGCATAGGAATCCTCTAGAGTGAGAGTTACAAATCTCTTCAAGACAGGAATTACAGTTTTTGATTTGTACTGCATATCCTTTGTGCAATTTAGACGGATTGCATAATCTACACTTTTCAACATACTCGTCAACAATTGTACAGTTCTCACAGGAAGACCAGCCACCTAGTGTATACATGCATAGTGGACATGTATAGAATATTTTTTCAGTGTTGACTCCCTCAACGCTAAAAAGAAACAGACTTATGATTAATATAGGGAATGTTCTTTTCTAGTTCTAGAGGAGGAGGAGTAATGGAGTTACATTACAATTCAAATTGAATATGTTTGGATAGGATTTTCTAAATTGTTGACTTATTTGTTGTTCTCGTGAAAAATTGTTTAGATAGTCTTAAACAATCATTGAATTTCTAAGGTAGTGTTCAAAAGTAAATCAACAATAACATTTGGTTATGTTTGGATTATTATATCGAAAAATTAAGTAAAGGCGTTTGGACCACAGCTCAAAAGCATCATACAATAATTCAAAGCTGGAGATTCATCTTTCATAATATCGTCAAGCATTCTTTAAGAGACTATTTTCTTTTGCACTGATAACTTTTGAAAATGATCATTTAGATTTAGACATTTTTCAAAATCACAAGATTCCGCATGATTTTATTTTTTATAAATCCATCCCTTTTTTAATCCTAGCACTCTCAAAGCTGACTTCAGACTAACTAAAAATCCAATTATTCTTTCTACTTTGAGAATATCCCTAGAGAGAGAGGACTTGTAGCTTACTAAAAATATCTAATAATGAAAAAAAAATAGATTTAGAAACATTTTTCTTTCATATATGTAATAATATATATACCACTAATTTTTCACATACTCATTTAAGATATTGTCCTAAACATATTTCACTATTGCATTTAAAGCTTCTTGAACTCTATGCATATGCATTATATTAAGTTTTTCTGCAAAACATAACTGCTCCTCCAATTTGAATTTGCTAAATGATATCACATATTTTACAATTTTCTCATCACATTCAAGCCTTAGTTGAGATCCTATTGTAATATCTACTGCTACGTTTGGTACTCTTGTCTTTGTATCATTGTTGCTGCCAGCTCCACTATCAACTTCCAATAGTGTAAACAAATCATTTTTGTTAGTATGTCTTTTAAAAGAAAAACTTGATAACTTGTCAAATAAGAAAATATATTAAAACTGTTTTCTCTCTGAATTCTACTTTCTTACTAGCATAAGAAAACATTTCAAATCCAGCCTAATATTGGATCTGGTTGCTATGGCCTCATGAGTAGTGTCTTATATAAAGGTCCGAAACTTACGCCTGAGGCATGGATATGTGTGCAGTTTAACCGGTACATTGAGTTACCACGGTCATTCACCTATTACTACAGACGGTATATACCTTACCAGACGGGTTTCTGAGGCAACACCAATCCTACGCCTGAGGCATGGATACGTGTGCATTTTCACACCTACACACTTTACTGGGGGTCAGTCACCTATTACTACAGACGGCACATCTCTTACCAGACGGGTTTCCGAGGCTACACCCATTTTTGGGGGCCAATCAGAGAGAGCGGAGGGTACTCCATATATGGTAACTTGGTTAGTAATTAGATTCAAATATAAGGAGTGATTTTCATTGTAGTTCATATTAGTAGGAGAATTGAATTCAGAGAAAATAGTTTATTTGAGACGTTATTAGTAAAGAAAATGAGTGGAACATTTAAAGTACTGGAGCTTGATGGTGGGACAGGTAGCAGCAATGATACATGGACAAGAGTACCAAACTTGGCGGTGGAAATAACACGAGGATATAGACTAAGCCTTGAATGGGACGATATGCATTCAAGATAAGTGATATTTTTGAACAAATTTAAATTGGAGGAGCAATTATGCTTTGCTGCGAAACTGAACATTGTGCATATAAATAGACTTCAAGCTGCATTGGATATGCTAGTGAAATATATTGAGGAGAACAAATTGAATCAGTGATTATTATTGTTGTAATTATGTTCAATAAAATTGTTTCTAAAGCGAAGATATTTTCTTTCTATAGTAGGCTAGCGTAAATTTTTTAGAGTAGAAAAAAAATCCTGGTTAGTCTGAAGTTGGTTATGAGAGTGTTAGGACTCTAAAAAATGGATAGATATGAGAAAGAGCGAATCATGGGGAATATAGTGTTTATGGAAAAACGTTTGAGTCTAGAAGATGATTTTCTGGGGTTGTCCATTCAAAGGAAGATATTTTCTATGGGAATGCTTGTCGATATGATGAAAACTGATTCTCAATCATTAGACTATTGCATGAAGTTTTTACATTGTGGTACAAAGGCATTTACCCAATTTATTGACATATTAATCACAACAGGACAAAATGATATTGTGGATATGCTTTTAAACACTAGCTTTAGAAACTTTTTTGATGAGAAAGATGCTGTTCAAGGATGATCTACTCCTCTCTCTCTCTATCCCACTCAATTTTTTGACGGTAACTCAGTCTTATTTTTGCGGTGAGAGTGTCAACACATGAAAAATGTTCCATACATGTCCACTATGCATGTATACACTGGGCAGCTGGTCATCATGTGAGAATTGTACAATGATTGATGAGTATGATGAAAAGTGCAGATTATGCAACCCGTGTAAATTGCATAGAGGATATGCTGCCCAAAATAAAGGTTGTAATTTTTGTCTTGAAGGGGTGTGTGACTCTCATTCTAGAGGGCACCTATGCTCTAATTGTCACTATGATAAATGTAATCAGTGGGAGAATACATATCCTGGTATGATTGGAAAGGATCCTAAGTGTGATTTTAGTTTACTGCTAAGAGATTGGTATCGTCGTGGCTTTAGATTGTTCTGGGAGGAGAAGCCAGGTCAGCGGTTCAACTGTTGGAACATCAAAAGAATTTGGTTTCTACGTCGTCGTTGTGAAGCCAATGGCTACAATGATTATAAGCCCACTGATTTTTATTTGGCTGTGACGGAATTTGATTCGCCACTTGAGGACACTGTTTGGGACATTGCTTCAAATAAACAGATTGAAACATGCGAATTCTACAAAATGAATGAGAATAGTATCATTGACTATATAAAGAAATATGATAAGAATGAAGTTACACTCTACTGTAGAAAATGTGACCCTGACATTGCAGCACATCAGAATCAGTATACTGTGAATTCAGATAATCTACCTGCATTAGTTGTTCTCGACAAGTACCTATATGTAGTAGAAGATTGAATCTAAAGAGTAGAAAAGTTGTTTTTATCATGTATATACATTATTTTTTTATTAATAAGCAATTTCACATACATTTTTAGAACATTTTGTTCGTAAGGCACGAAAATCAATATTAAACACGCTTGTAAGTATATTTTCCACTAGAAAGTCATTCAATCGAGGAAAGTCAACGTAAATGTTGAGAAACTGCTTGTAGGTATAGCCACGACATCTGAAAATGAAAAATAGTAGTGCATGAAAGCCGCATGTCTTAGTCGTTAAATCTTGTACTCTCGTTTGATTTTGAATAATAGTTTTCCCACTGCTCTCAATAATGTCTCTGATGTGTGGGGTGTAAAATTTATATGATAGACCAAGAGGATCAAAAAATGCAATATTCTTTGCTGTTTGAAAGATGCATAGCCAATGACCTGTCTTTAAAGTCGATGGACTGCTATTAACAATGATTAGGGTGTTGTTAACACATGGAATTTTTTCAATGAAGTCTGATGGTATGCAATAGGACTTGTACTGGGACATGTATGGATCCATATTAAATACGCTGATTATTTGGTTTGTGTTCATGGTCCTAGGACTAGTAGAACACTGCCGATGGGTGTGATTTCCCAATAGGTTTCAAACTGACTCAATGATATTAGTGTGATACTCTCAGTCAAAACATCGGCAAATGTGCACTCTAAACTTACATTCCCTGTTCGTACTATGCTCGTATCCTGGGTACCAGACAGGTCCAAGGCAATTACACCATGAATTTTTTAAAACATTGAATCGGTTATTCAATTTTCAAATAGTTGGGAGTCATGATCTAGGGATTGCATAGTCAACTCATACGGAGTTCTATGGGATTTTTTATCAAATGATAGAGTGTACAGTGTAATACCATTCACTTTGCACACAAGGCTAGATAGACCAAAAAAATTAAAATCATGGGGGAATGCAGTCCAGGTTCCAACGGCACTGCCACTCTTCACAAAGGCCAAAGCGAGTTTTGATGGGATTTCTCCATTGATAAATGATGAATCGGTATAACTACGAGAGCCAGTGGCAATGTGACGTTGATTGGTGATTGTATGGGGGACAAGAAGTTTAATGTTGGTGCTATTGGCTCTTAGCTTTTCCACTGCCAATTCAACAGAACTCATAACCTGTTGTTTTCGAACATGAAGAATTGCCGAAGTGATAAAGATATTTGCATCGGGTGCAGCAGGAATTGTTTTTCTCAATATGAAATTTGATGGAGCTAGTTGTAACTTTATGTCAATCTTGACATTGGGGGTAACTATTGTGATATATTGAATATCGCATGATTTAATTTTCCAACTAAATGATACTCCTGGGTCTCTGCACGAGTTAAATCACCGTCAGTATCAACACCTGATCGATATTCACAGCCCAAAGACTGTCCTCTCAACTCCTTATGTGCCATTAGTGTCATAATCATAAATTGTATGTAGCTTGCATAGTTGGATAAATTATTGCTAGTGCTCACCAGTGTTCCATTAATTAATACATTATTTTGCTTGAATAGGTTGTGTAGAATACATTTTTCATAGGACAGACCATCGGCAGCAGTTGGAGTTGCATTGTCTGACTTTTTCTTCACCGCAATATTTAAATCAATAAATGTTGATGATAAATCAATGAAATAATCTTCATTGGAAAATATCTGAAAGTGAATATTTTCCGAGAGGGGTTGTTGAGGATGAAATTGTTCATAGTAGCCATACTTGACACTGACAACTACATTTTCACATTGAACAGGTTCAATGAGGAACTGATTGATGGATGTGATTCCTTGGGGGGGGGAGATAAGTCATCTTAAGAGAAGAAATACTTCTTTGATCTAAAAATCTTTTTCTTTTTTTTCTTGTTGGTCTTCTTCGTTTTATTTCTCAAAGTCCTTGTTGATGTCTTTCGCTTCCTGCCTGGGTAGACACCGATGAGTGAAGGATGCCTACGCATCCTTTTTAATCCCTTCCCATTTTGCTGAGATTTTAATTGCTCACCAACGTCTCTTGCTGAAGATCTAATATTTTCTTTAACACTCTCGTTGAAATTTTTACCCGACCCCCAGTCCTGTAGTGTTTAGGCAGCAAAATTTTATGCAGCAGGTACAAGATGTTTTCTGGCAAGGGGTAGTGCAGAACGAAATAGCCTAGCGAACCAGCTACCAAGACCATAGCCAGACATTGAAGTACGCCCCTTGTAGTAGTCCAATCCATCACCTATTTGACGTGGACTCAGAGCACCAACATAGCAATTGATATCAGGACCAACAAATGGAATTCTTCTATTGTTCATTTTAGGTGGTGAAAATGACGATGGGTCGAAAATGACATGTAATCATAGCTAAACCTTTTGTTATTGCTAGAGGATCACCCAGTTCACTTCTTAGTGTTAACTGAAAGAGTTCCAAATATGAAGTGTTTTCAGGAACATACTGAAGATGCTTTATATTATAGTGATGAACAAGTTCATGGGTATTTTTTCGTTCAAGAACACGTAGGAGGGGGACATTTGAATTAGCAACTCTCGATGTTTCCACAAAGGATGCATACAGAAATATACAAAAGTCCGAGGCAAAACCGGGTTGAAGATCAGCAAAAATAACCTGATCCATCCTGCTATCAGTGCCTGCGTATTTCCCATTGATCATATTCTGTTTAAAGCCAAAAACATCTCTCAGATTATCATTGAAATGTGTCATTTCAGTGTCAACAGGTGAGGTAATGTAAATCCTATCGTGTTCCATTGAATAATTAAAATGGAATGTACCTTTTCTACGATATGAGATTTTTCTATTGATTGCACGACACAAATCCATCATAGTACCATATTCTTTATATCTCAATGTAACATCGGATAGTCACTAGATTTAAATGCTTCAACCCATTCATACTCGACAAAGAGTAACCAATCGAATGGTATAACTTTTATCTCATACACACGATCCTTTCTCAGGATATCATAGGTATTTTTGAGAATACAGTCGACAAGAGCCATTTCATACGCACCGTCAAATTTAATGGCGGGGGAGAGTTTCGTCCAAAAATCACTTGTTTCATTCAAGTCATTGTAGAGAGGATCGAAAATGTTGGACATAAATGTTACATAAAAATCATTGAGCATTGTCTATATCTTCAACACCGATCCAAGAATCAAAATCAGAGTTGTATGCTAGCCACCGAACAAGTAACTGTTTCTTACCCCTGCGAGTACGAGTCTTTAATATCTTTTCAATTTGATAGATTTCACTATTATTTTTAATTTTGTAGTCATAGTCATAAAAGCCGCCGAGAATCTCTTCATCTTTGCTATCGCGCAAACGATAAATTATGGATTTAGTGTCTAGGATTTTTGCCACTTTAAAAAGTTTGGTGGACCACAAGTAATTGCCCTTTTCAAAAACATCAGTTGTTCTAATAATTCGAACAGTATCATTAACATTGAATTTTTTCTTCTTCACAATCGTTTCATTGGAATATTGTTTAAGAAAAGTATCAGTTGAATCATGATCAGAATGATGAACTTCAGTTGGGGTAGAGTTGGACAATGATCGATGAGATCGTTGATTATAAATCAACATGATTTTATCAAAATCAGAGGCAATGCTGTAGCGTTGCCTATAGTAAAGGCCCTATGGCTCCAATGTTTTATTATTTTTTTTCCCAGAGGTACTAAATATGGAAGGGGTCGTCGTAGAAGCTTCAAAGGGGCCTCATTCGATTGGAAATTGAGAGTTCTAGTACCCTTTTTAATAGTCGAA
Organism: Artemia sp. Kazakhstan ARC1039; assembly: GCA_029168905.1. Taxonomy (NCBI): domain Eukaryota; kingdom Metazoa; phylum Arthropoda; class Branchiopoda; order Anostraca; family Artemiidae; genus Artemia; species Artemia sp. Kazakhstan ARC1039. Next base: position 173 of record JAQQPU010026045.1, on the reverse strand, counting down.
AATGATTGGATGACAACTAGCCCCCCACGCCCATCATTCCCCCAAACACATCCAATCAAAATTTTGAGATAGCCATTTTGTTCAGCGTAGTTGATTTTCAGATAGAAAATATATTTTTTAGGAGGATACTCCCCCACAACCCTCAGGGCAAGGGTTTTAAGTTATGCCCTGGG
>JAQQPU010026043.1:0-11718 GCA_029168905.1 Artemia sp. Kazakhstan ARC1039 | reverse complement strand
TATGCCCCCAGGGCATAACTTACAACCCTTGCAGTGAGGGCTCTGAGAGGGTTATCATCCTAAAAGACCTAATTTCCAGAAGGTTCAACTACGTTGAATAAAATGGCTGTCTAAAATATTGATTGGATGTGTTTGGAGAAAAGATGGGCATGAGAGGGGGGTTAGTTGCCCTCAAATCAATTTTGACTATTAAAAAGGGCACTAACCCTTTGAATTTCCAATCGAATGAGCCTTTTTTGAAGTTTTTACGACAGCGCCTTCTATAATAAACCTTATATGCCCCCAGGGCATAACTTACGACCCTTGCCCTAAGGGCTGTGGGGGACTGTCCTCAAAAAAATAATTTCTATCTGGAAATCAACTACGCTGAACAAAATGGCTATCTCAAAATTTTTATTGGATGTGTTTCGGGAAATGGTGGAAGTGGAAGGGGTGTTAGTCGCCTTTCAATCACTTTCTACTATTAAAAACGGCACAAGCCACTCCAATTCCAATTGAATTAGCCCTTTTGAAGTTTCTACGACAACATCTTCGATACGAAGTGCCCTGCTCTAATGAAAAAATTAATAAATAATACATTATGTTAATATCGTTCTTATATGCCCCCAGGGCATAACTTAAAACCCTTGCCCTGAGGGTTGTGGGGGAGTGTCCTCCTCTTTACTTAGTCCCCGTTTCTTGTCTCGTTCTCGAGTGTCCCCGTTCTTTACTTAGGAAGTGCGATCGCGCTGCCTATGATTTATACAACAACTTTCTGTATAAACCTTATATGCCCCCAGGGCATAACTTACAACCCTTGCAGTAAGGGCTCTGAGGGGGTTATCATCCTAAAAGACCTAATTTCCAGAACGTTCAACTACGTTGAATAAAATGGCTATCTAAAATATTGATTGGATGTGTTTTGGAAAATGGTGGGCGTGAGAGCGGCGTTAGTCGCTATCCAATCACTTTGAACTATTAAAAAGGCACTAGCCCTTTCAATTTTCAATTGAATGAGCCCTTTTGAAGTTTCTACGACAACGCTTTGAAGAAAAACTTTATATGCCCCCCAGGGCATAACTTACAACCCTTGCCCTGAGGGCTCTGGGGGGAGGGGTTGTCATCCTTAAAGACCTAATTTCTAAAACTTTCAACTACGTTGAATAAAATGGCTATCTAAATATTTTGATTGGATGCGTTTAGGGAAAAGGTGGGCGTGAGAGGGGGATTAGTTGCCCTCAAATCACTTTCGACTATTAAAAAGGGTACTAGCCCTTTGAATTTCAAATCGAATGAGCCCTTTTTCAAGTTTTTACGGTAAAGATTTCAATAAAAGTCCTATATGCCCCCAGGGCATAACTTATAATCCTTGCCCTGAGGGCTGTGGGGGAGTGTCCTCCTCAAAAAGATATTTTCTATCTGCAAATTAACTACGCTGAACAAAATGGCTATCTCAAAATTTCGATTGGATGTGTTTGGGGGAATGATGGGCGTGGGGGGGGGCTAGTTGCCCTCCAATCACTTTCGACTATTAAAAAGGGCACTTGCCACTCCAATTTCCAATCGAATGAGCCCTTTTCGAATTTTCTACGAGAACTCGATACGAAGTGCCCGGGTATGGAGAAAAAAAAACACATTCTTTACCGAAGACACAATCGCGGTGAAATTTCCTACGTCGCCGCACTTGCCAGCAAGTTATTGTCTATTCCTGCGACTAGTGTGACCGCAGAAAGACAATTTTTGGTGGTAGGCCTGATAGTGACTATGATAGTGAATTAGGAAATAAATGGCCTCAGTCCACACAGAGTAGATAAGTTGATTTTCATTCACGATAATTATAGCCACATCCCACAGTTCTAATATACTTCTGAAGTTTGCCTGAAGGAGTTTTTTTTTGACGCACTAATTTTCAAAGATAAATGATGATATTACGATTTTCGAGGAATAAAAATAATACTAATTTTGATTATTAATTCTGTTAGAAAAACATAGCTCTTAGATATTTCAACTATTCTGCAAGGATTCTGAAATACCACAGCCATTTCGTTTTTACCAGATTTCTACTTCTCTTGATGAATAATGAAGAAGACCAGCGTCCAGCCAGCGACTCGCTTAGTTTCTACCACATGAATAGGTAGAATATCTTGTAAATAAAAATTGGATTTGAGGAAGACTAAAATCTATTCTATAAATCATACACAACAACTTTCTATATAAACCTAATATGCCTCCAGGGCATAACTTACAACTCTTGCACTGAGGGCTCTGAGGGGGGTTATCATCCTAAAAGACCTAATTTCCAGAACTTTCAACAACGTCGAACAAAATGGATATCTCAAAATTTTGATTGGATGTGTTTGGGAAAATGATGGGCGTGAGAGGGGCGTTAGTCGCTATGCAATCACTTTCAACTATTAAAAAAGGCACTAGCCCTTTCAATTTCCAATTGAATGAGCCCTTTTGAAGTTTTTACGACAACGCTTTCAATAAAAACTTTATATGCCCCCGGGGCATAACTTACAACCCTTGCACTGAGGACTCTGAGGGGGTTATCATCCTAAAAGACACAATTTCCAGAACTTTCAACTACGTTGAACAAAATGGATATCTCAAAGTTTTAATTCGATGTGTTTGGGAAAATGGTAGGCATGAGAGGGAAGTTAGTCGCTATCCAATCACTTTCAACTATAAAAGAAGGCACTAGCCCTTTCAATTTCCAATTTAATGAGCCCTTTTGAAGTTTCTACGATAACGCTTTCAATAAAAGTTTTATATGCCCCAAGGGCTGTGGGGGGAGGGGTTTTCATCCTTAAAGACCTAATTTGCAAAACTTTCAACTATGTTGAATAAAATGGCTATCTATAAATTTTGATTGGATGTGTTTGGGGGAATGATGGGCGTGGGGGGCTAGTTGCCCTCCAATCACTTTCGACTATTAAAAAGGGCACTAGCCCTTTGAATTTCCAATCGAATGAGCCCCTTTTGACGTTTCTACGACAACGCCTTTTATAAAAACCTGATATGCCCCCAGGGCATAACTTAAAACCCTAGTCCTGAGGGTTGTGGGGGAGTGTCCTCCTCAAAAATATATATTCTATCTTGAAATCAACTACGCTGAACAAAATGGCTATCTCAAAATTTTTATTGGATGTGTGGGGGAATGATGGGCGTGGGGGGGGGGGGCTAGTTGCCATCCAGTCACTTTCGACTTTAAAAAGAGCACTAGCCCTTTGAATTTCCAATCGAATGAGCCTGTTTTGAAGTTTCTGCGACAACGCCTTCTATAAAAACCTTCTATGCCCCCAGGGCATAACTTAAAACCCTTACCCTGAGAGCTTTGGGGGAGTGTCCTCCTCAAAAATATATTTTCTATCTGGAAATCAGCTACGCTGAACAAAATGGCTATCTCAAAATTTTGATTGGATGTGTTTGGGAGAATGATGGGCTTGGAGGGGGGGGCTAGTTGCCCTCCAATCACTTTTGACCATTAAAAAGGGTACTAGCCCTTCGAATTTCCAATCGAATGAGCCTGTTTTTTAGTTTCTACGACAACGCCTTCTATAAAAACCTTATGCCCCCAGGGCATAACTTAAAGCCCTTGCCCTGAGGGTTGTGGGGGAGTGTCCTCCTCAAAAACATATTTTCTTTCTGGAAATCAACTACGCTGAACAAAATGGCTATCTCAAAATTTTGATTGGATGTGTTGGGGGGAATGATGGGCGAGAAAGGGGGGCTGGTTGCCCTCAAATCCCTTTCGACTAATAAAAAGGGCACTAGACCTTTGAATTACCAATCGAATGAGCCCTTTTTCAAGTTTCTACGACAAAGATTTCAATAAAAACTTATATGCCCCCAGGGCATAACTTATAACCCTTGCTCTGAAGACTATGGGGGGAGTGTCCTGCCCAAAGGTATAATTTCCTGAACTTTAACTGCGTGGAACAAAAAGGTCATCTCAAAATTTCGATTGGATGTGTTTGGGGAAATTGTGGGCATGGAAGGGGTGGTAGTTGCCTTCCAATTACTTTCGACTATTAAAAAGGGCAAAAGCCATTTCACTTTCTAATCGAATGAGCCCATTTTGAAGTTTCTACGACAACGAGTTCTATAAAAACTTTATATGCCCCATGGGCATAACTTACAACCCTTGTCCTGAGGGCTGTGAGGGGGTAGTCATCCTCAAAGACCTAATATCCAGAACTTAAAACTACGTTGAACAAAATGGCTATCTCAAAATTTGATTGGGTGTGTTTGAGGAAAAGGTAGGCGTGAGAGGGGGGTTATTTACCGTCCAATCACTTTCAACTATTAAAAAGGGCACTAGCCCTTTGAATTTCTAATCGAATGAGCCTTTTTTGAAGTTTTTACGACAGCGCCTTCTATAAAAACCTTATATGCCCCCAGGGCATAACTAACAACCCTTGCCCCGAGGGTTGTTGGGGAGTGTCCTCCTCAAAAACATATTTTTTATCTAGAAATCAACTATGCTGAACAAAATGGCTATCTCAAAATTTTTATTGGATGTTTTTGGGGGAATGATGGGTGTGGGGGGGGGAGGGCTAGTTGCCCTCCAATCACTCGAATGAGCCTTTTTTGAAGTTTCTACGACAACGTCTTCTATAAAAACCTTATATGCCCCCAGGGCATAAATTAAAACCCTTGCCCCGAGGGTTGTGGGGGAGTGTCCTCCTCAAAAACATATTTTCTATCTGGAAATTAACTACGCTGAACAAAATGGCTATCTCAAAATTTTGATTGGATGTGTTTGGGGAAACGATGTTCATGGTGGGGGGCCTAGTTGCCCTCCAATCACTTTCTATTGGAGTGGCACTAGCCACTCCAATTTCCAATCGAATGAGCCCTTTTCGAAGTTTCTACGACAACTCCTTCGATACGACGTGCCAGGGTATGGAGAAAAAAAACATATTATGCCAACATCGCTCTTTACTTAGGCAGTGCTAGCGCGCTGCCTATGAAATTGCTTAAGGGTTGTCCTGGCTGACTGACCGTATTTCAAACAATAGGCTATACGAAAAATGTGGTTCAATACCGCTCTCTAGGGCTATAATGAAAGAAAGGTTGAGGTGGTTAGGGCACGTTGTGCGGATGAAGGATGACAGATTGCCGAAAATTGTTCTTTTCGGCCAACCGTATAGGGCTAAACGGAAATCAGGTCGTCCCCGTCTGGGGTAGGAGGATGTCATAAAGAAAGGTTTAAATGAAATGGGAACTTCGTGGGCGGGTGTAAAGAGGGAGTCTTTGAATAGATTGGGATGGAGGAGGAGCGTGCGTAGCTGTGTTGCCCCAGGCGGCTTGGTGCTGCGGTGAGTTGTTAGTAGTAGTACTAGTAGTAGTCGTAGAAACTTCAGAAAAGGCTCATTTGATTGGCAATTTAAATGGCTAGTTCCCTTTTATAATAGTCGAAAGTGATTGGAAGGCAACTAACACCCCTTCCACGCCCACCATTTCCCCAAACACATCCAATCAAAATTTTGAAATAGCCATTTTGTTCAACCTAGTTGAAAGTTTTGGAAATTATATGTTTGAGCAGGACACTCCCCCCACAGTCTTCAGGTGCAAGGGTTATAAGTTATGCCCTGGGGGCATATATGGCTCTTATGGAAGGAATGCTCATATAAACTTCAGAGAGGGCTCATTTGATTGGAAATTGAAAATTCTAGTTCACTTTTTAAGCCTCAAAAGATATTGGAGGGTAACCAGCTTCCCCCCAAACCCTTGTTTCCCAAATGCATCCAATAAAAATTTCAAGATAGCTATTTTGTTAAAAATAGTTCAAAGATCATATAAAAAAAATTCCGGTGTCGACACAACCCCCAGGGATCGGGGGCAGGCATTGTAAGTTATGCCCTGGGGGCATATATGGGTATTATGAAAGGGATGCTCGTATTAACTTGAAAGAAGGCTCATTTGATCGGAAATTGAAAGTTCTAGTTCTCTTTTTAATAGTCAAAGGAGATTGAAGGGTATCTATCCCCCCCGCCACGCCCTTTTGTCCTCAAACCCATCGACCATACAACGAACCCATCGACCATACAAAACTCCGGGGTCGACATAGCCCCCCAGGGCGCGAGGGCAGGTGTTGTAAGTTATATCCTGGGGGAATATATGGTTCTTATTAAACGGATGCTCGTAAAAACTTCAGAGATAGCTCCTTTGATTGGGAAAAGAAAGTTCTAGTTCAGTTTTTTAGAGTCAAAAGAGATTGGATGGCAACTAGCCCCCCCCCCCTTGTCTCGAAATGCATCCAATAAAAGTTTTGAGATAGCCGTTAAGTTAAAAATTGCTCAAAAGTCAGATAACAAAAACTCAGGTTTCGTCAAACCCCCAGGTCCCGGGGGCAGGTGTTGTAAGTTATGCCCTGGGGCATATATGGTTCTTATGAAAGGGATGTTCGTATAAACTTCAGAGAGGGCTCATTTGATTGGAAATTGAAAGTTCGAGCTCACTTTTTAATAGTCAGAAGATATCCGAAGGCAGCTAGACTCCCCCCCCCCATGCCTTCGTTTTTCAAACCCATTTGATGAAAATTTTGAGATAGGCATTTTGTTAAAAGTAGTTCAAAGGTCAGATAATAAAAATTCCTTTGTTGACGCAACCCTCCAGGGCCCGGAAGCAGGCGTTACGAGTAATGCTTTAAGGGCATATATAGTTCTTGTGGAAGGGATGCTAGTATAAGCTTCGGAGAGGGCTCATTTGATTGGAAATTGGAAGTGCTTGTTCACTTTTTAAGAGTCAAAAGAGATCGGAAGGCAACCACGCCCTAAATGCATCAGATAAAAATTTTGAAATAGACATTTCGCCAAAAATTGTTCAAAGTTCAGATAAAAAAAAACTTCAGTGTCGATACAGCCCCCCAGGGCCCGGGGGTAGGCCTTGTAAGTTATGCCCTGGGGGCATATATGGTTGTTGTTGAAGTGATGCTCGTATAAACTTCATAGAGGGCTCATTTGATTGGAAATTGAAAGTTGTAATTAACTTTTTAAGAGTCAAAAGTGATTGGAGGGCATTTAGCCTCCCCCCACACTCCGTTTATTTTTTTCCCAGAGGCACTTCATATAGAAGGGGTTGCCGTATAAACTTCAAAGGGGGCTCATTCGATTGGAAATCGAGAGTTCTGGTGCCCTTTTTAAGAGTCAAAAGTGATTGAGGGCAACTGCCCCCCCCAAAGCCCCTTTTCCCCAAATAAATCTGATAAAAAATTTGAGGTGGCCATTTTGTTAAAAAATAGTTCAAAGATCATATAATAAAAACTCCTTTATGTATAGCCATTCGGTTGAAAATACCTCAAAGGTCAGATAAGAAAAACTCCTCTGTCGACACAACCCCCCCCCACCCCAGGGCCCGGGGCAGGCATTGTAAGTATTGCTCTGGGGGCCTATATGGCTCTTATGGAAGCTATGCACGTATAAACTTCAGAGAGGTCTCATATGATTAGAAATTGAAAGTTCTCGTTCACTTTTTAGGAGTCAAAAGAGATCGGAGGGCAACCAGCCCCCCTCTCCACGCCCTATTTTCCTCAAACCCATCCGATAAGAACTTTGAGAGAGCCATTTTTTTCAAAATAGTTCAAAGGTCAGATAACAAAACTCCGGTGTCGACACATCCCCCCAGGGCCCGGGGGCAGGCATTGTAAGCTATGTCCTAGGGTCGTATGTGGTTCTTATGAAAGGGATGCTCGTACAAACTTCCGAGAGGGTTCATTTGAATGGAAATTGGAAGTTGTAATTCATTTTCTCAGAGTGAAAAAAGATCGGAGGGCAACTAGCCCCTCCCACCTCCACGACTTAGGGTTTATCGGATGGATAAACCCATCCGAATAAAAATTTGAGGTGGCCATTTTGTTAAAAATAGTTCAACCATCAGATATTAAAACTCCGGGGTCTGCACAACCTCCCAGGGCCCAGGGACAGGCGATGTAAGTTATACTCTGGGGATATATATGGTTCTTATCGAAGGGATACTCGTATAAACTTCAGAGAGGGCCATTTGATTGAAAATAGAAAGTTCTAGTTCACTTTTAAAGAGTCAAAAGAGGCCGAAGGTTAATTAGCCCTCCCCATGCGCTTTTTCCCCAAACCCATCCGATAAAAATTTTGAGATATCTATTTTGTTAAAAATAGTTCAAACATCAGATAAAAAAACTCCGAGGTTGACACAAACCCATTTTTTCACTTTGATTTTGTTACTTTAATACCAGTTTTGATACTTTGATGAATATTTGATTTTTTTAAAGTTAAATTTTGAAATAAGGAATTTTTAAAGACTTGAAACTTTTTGCAATCAAAAACGAACAAAATTAATTAAAAAAAATTTCTGAAAAATAAATTTTTCAAAGAAAAGTAAAGGCCATTTTAAACTTAAGCTCAACAGATAAAAATACTTGTTAAAATTCAAACTCAAAACGACCAGAAATTACTATTAAAGAATAAATGAAGCCCAAAACGAACAGAAATTAGATAAACAATCATAATACAAACATAAAACAAGTAATAATATAAATGCATAAATAGATCTTAAAGCGAGTAATGCTTAGATTGAACATGAAAATTAAGCTTAAAACGAAAACAAATATTTTCCTATTGAAGTATAAATGAAACTTAAAACGAACAGAAATTAAATAAACAATCAATGCAAACAAACATACAATAGATATTAATGAAAATTAATAAATAAATTTTAAAACGAGTGAAACTTAAATTGAATATGCAAATCAAGCTTGAAACGAACAAAAATCACTACAAACAAGAGTTTGGGTATGACCTCCTTCTCTCACTGTAAAAGTCTAAAACCTACTGCGTCGTTTGCGCTTTACTGAAAACTATATGCGTCTTGAATAGTCTTGGAAAGTATAAATAACATCAAATTGAATATTTGATGTAAAATGATATTAATTTTTGAAAGATCCATCAGTTCAAGAATTTATTTCACTGTAATTTTATTTTTATTTTCAATGCGTAAGAACTGAAAAAGATAAAATTTGTAACATAATTCGTTTTCAAACAGATAGTAAATATTTGCTAATAAATTAAACGCTAATAAATTAAACTGAATACTTGATGTATAATGAAATTAATTGCTGAAAGCTCATCAGTTCAAAATGTTACTATCAATTTAATATTTGTTTTGAATATTAAGTAGAAAAGTAAATATTTGTCATAAAATTGGTTTTCAGTAAAGCGCCAATGACGCAGTAGGTTTTACACTTTTACAGTGAGAGAAGGAGGTCATACCCAAACTCCTGTTTGTAGTGATTTTTTTTATTTTCAGGCTTGACTTGCATAATCAATTTAAGTTTCACTCGTTTTAAGATTTATTTATTAATTCACATTAACATCTATTGTATGTTTGTTTGCATTAATTGTTTATTTAATTTCTATTCGTTTTAAGTTTCATTTATACTTCAATAGGAATTTTTTTTTCGTTTTAAGCTTGATTTTTATATTCAATCTAAGCATTACTTGCTTTAAGATCTATTTTTTCATTTATATTGTTACTTGTTGTATGTTTTTGCTACGATTGTTTATTTAATTTCTGTTCGTTTAGGGTTTCATTTATTCTTTAATAGTAATTTCTGGTCGTTTTGAGTTTCAATTTTAAAAGGTTTTTGTATCTGCTGAGCTTAAGTTTAAAATGGCCTTTACTTTTCTTTGAAAACGTATTTATCGGAAAGTTTTTTTTAATTAAATTAAAATAAAAAAAACAAAACAAGTTATTTAAACTGAAAGTAAGGAGTAACATTAAAACTTAAAACTAACAAGAACTGGTCTGTATTTGAGGGAGGCTGCCCCTTCCTCAACCTTCACTCTTTACGCTAAAGTCTTAAAGTTCTGTAAAAATACTTCTCATTCAAATTCGACGATCCTTGCATTTTTAGCATTCTTTTTTAAGGAATTGTGACAAAAGGTCAAATTTCCGCCTAAAGACCGAGGGTTGAGGAAGGGGCAGCTCACCTCATATACGGAATAATTTCTGTTCGTTTCAAGTTTTAATGTTGCTTCTTATTTTTAGTTTTAAAAACTCGCATTTTTTGAAATAAATTACTGATCATTTGTCAAAACATGCCAGGAAATCCCCTTCTCTCCTTCCTACCGTGTAAAATTTTTCCTGAAAACTTACCTTCCCTTTCTAAAGGCACTATAGGAGGTCGTGTCATCTCCAAATCATAGTTATTGGACCTTTTAGATATGCTGAATCAAATGGTTATCTCAAAATTTTGATCGGATGTCTTAGGGGAAAAAGGGGCGTGGGAGGGGAATAACTGCCCTCCAATCTGTTTGCTTAGACAGACAGGAAACTAGATTTTTATTTCCTTTCAAATGAGCACTCTCCCGATCTTCTAGAACCATTAGTTGGATACAGCCACCCCTGATGGAAAAAACTAATAAACATGCATCCAAGATCTATCTTTTGTCAAAAATAAAAAATCTCGCACTTTTGTATGTAGGAACTTGAAACCTCTATAGTTGGTTTCTCTGATCTCTGATTATGTGTTTTTTATTAAGATTGCTTAATTTTTCTTTCTCGTGTTTCCCCCCTTTTCTAAGATCAGGCGGTTTTTTTCAGGCTCGTTGTTTTTAATGAGTAATACTATAAACTAATGAGTTCTCTGCATTTGGAAAAAAGCCAATTCATTTGATGTATCTATTGTTATCAAAATTCCGTTTTTAGAGTTTTGGTTGCTTTTGGGCCGAATCGCTCTTTACTTTCATTTCATTACGAAGAATTATTTACACATTGTGGTAATCCACGGCTTGAACTGGGACTTTTTTTGGTATGCGTTTCTCTGGTAAGACGGCAGAGTAAAATTCACGAATTTGGTTTAGAAAGGTTCAGCCATGGTTTTAGACTTCGGGATAGGTAAGATATGTAATCAAGCACAGGAGGAAAGTTCGGGTTTAAATTCAGTTTTATTCTTCCTGTGTCTCGGGCCCACACACATCATGTCCAGCTGTTTGTAGAGGTACTCATGAATTAGGATGAAGGGCTATACAAATATTATCGCTTAAGCCAAGAAAGGAGACCTTTTTGGTGACCCATAAAACTTGCTGCTATCAATAAATGTAAAGTCAATAACTTTTTCTTCTAAATATTTACTATCTGTTTGAAAAATAGGGTTGCACAATCTCTGGAAGTTATTATAACAAGGAAAGGAAGAAGACCGTGAAGTGTGTCAGCGTATAATTGTAGATAGTTAACAGGCTCTCTTTTAAAGCTTGTCCAGGGAGAATAGTAAAGGCTGCAAGAAAAGCATAAATGAAATTTCAATGGAAAATTACTTGGTATTGCCCATATCCATAAGGTTTTTTTTTTATTTGGCTGGTTAGCTATTTGAAGAAGCTTAAGCAGCTAAATTGCAACGTATCTGAACCTTCTGAAGTTATTGCCATTAGCCTTAGGAGATCGAATTCCTTCGTTCCTAACCATCAATGGGAATGCCGACTTGTGCACCTCAAGGTGGTTGCCGGTGGTCCTCTTGACGAGTTACATACCTGACGCAGTCGAATGCCAACGTACACTAGGTGCCCTGAGTTTGGGGAGCTTGGGCAGTTAAACAAATCCCCACGTATCATCTGAATTAAACTATCAATGCTCTTAATAGTTTATCATTCACTACGGCGTCCCCGGCTTTAAGCGACGCACCCTCACGTTAAGGGATGGTGATGGTGGCGGGGCTAATAAATGAGCAAACAATTCCAAGCCATATCAATCAAAGAAAAT
>JAQQPU010026042.1:0-11720 GCA_029168905.1 Artemia sp. Kazakhstan ARC1039 | reverse complement strand
AAAAGTTGTAAAAATGTTTTTCTTTTTAAGAATAATTTTGAAGAATGCTTCCCTCCTGTCGACAAAAAGGTCCGGATTGAAGCTGAAAATCAATTACGTACTACTGTAATTCATTACATTAGACCTGAGGGCATATGTGCAAGGAGAGAACGCAAGGACCTTTATGCAAGAAGATGAAATGGCCACGGACGTGACAATGTTGCAAAAAGCGAATGTAAGTTTAAAATTTATTAACATTTTCACTAACAATTTTTTCCCCAAGTCAATTTGAAGGACATGGGATTGTACCGTTAGACTTCGAAAAAATATATGTTCTAATTTGTGTCTAATATTTGTTGACAACTTTCAATTAGAGCTCGCCTGGACTTTGAGATGCTCGATAGGAGAGAGACATAACGGTCTCCTTTATCAAACAGATGCGATTCACGAGGCCTGGGAATGATTTGGAAAACAATCATAAATTGAATAAAAAAGAGCTTTTCAACAGAAAGTAAGGGGAGAGGGGAGGGGGGATATTGCTACTTAGTGTGTTTTTTTTCATTTTAATGTTAAGAAAATATAGTCACAATTAATCCAATTTTCGACTTTCTTTAAAAAATAGGGTGTATTATATACGTTAAAATTAAGTGGATGTTTCTTTATGGGTTAGAACAGATTATTATAGTTTACTAAGGAGAGAGTGAAGTGCAGTATGTGATGCTATATTTATGATTATTTTTCTTTCTATTTGATTATTATTAAACAACAACGATATGTAGGTGTATGTGTGGGGGAGGGGAGGGGGGATATTGCTACTAAATGTGTTTTTTTAATGTTCAGAGAATATAGTCGCTATTAATCCAATTTTCGACTTTCTTTTAAAAATAGGGTGTTTTATACACTTTGAAATTAAGTGGCTGTTTCTTTATAGGTTAGAACAGATTATTAAAATTTACTAAGGAGAGAGAGAAGTGCAGTATGTGATGCTATATTTATTATTATTTTTCTTTCTATTTGATTATTATTAAACAACAACTATGTGTAGGTGTATGTGTGTGTGTGTGGGGGATGGGAGGGGGGATATTGCTACTAAGTGTGTTTTTTTTATTTTAATTTTCAGAAAATATAGTCACTATTAATCCAATTTTCGACTTTCTTTAAAAAATAGTGTTTTATACACGTTGAAATTAAGTGGTTGTTTCTTTATAGGTTAGAACGTTTCCATTGCTACCCTCCCCCCCCCCCATCTGAAGAAACTAGTCACATTGATGAAATGATCCAAATTGATGCACCTGAACAATTTTGTGACATTGCTGAAACGCCATCACATAACAGTGAACAATATGGTAAATTTGTACAGGGGTCTTATGATGGTAGTGAGAATTTAGATGGTATACCTGCTAACATTATTATTAACGAAACGGAATGGACAGATAGTTTATTAGAAAAATATTTCAATGTTAATAGTAATTCTTTAGATGGTGTCAATAGTATAGTTGAACAACACAATGCTGTTACTTCAGAGGGTGATTTACCTTGGTTGAGTCCGAATACTCTGCAAATTTTAAACGATTTTACTCTGGAGTTAAATGAGAATCCTTCCCCCTCAGATTTAATGAATATAGTCCCGGTTCAATCTAATTTAATTGATGATGAAAATGAATTGGCTTGGATGGATTTTTATAGTCCTAACGCACTAGAGGCTATGTTAAGCGAACTGGGGGATTTTAGTACAGATACCAGTCCAATTGTTGAACAAAGTGTGGGAGGGGGTTTAGGTAGTGATGATATACAAGGGGGAGAGGGTTTAGGTAGTGATGACATACAAGAGGGAGGGGGTAATGATACACAATTGTCGTCGCTACTGGAATTTCAGCAAATAAATTCAATTCTGAATACAATAGATGTTTTCACTGCAATCTTTGGCGATCCGTTTAATACTCTTATGGCGGGGAATTTTATAACCGATCCCATATATATTATTCATGAATATGCAGAGAAAATTCGTGCACTTTTAGAAAACCAAATCCAGCTGTGGGGGGACTCCATTAAGGCCTCAATTGTTTTAAAAATATTTTATCTAAATGAGAGTCAAGGTGAGGTCTATGACCACTATGTGCACACCGAAATGTTGGTGGTGTATCCTCATTTGGAAAATTACGAGAGTGCATTTATGCAATGGGTCGACAATACTGTCTCTCATCTCGACAATCATAGTGAGAATGGTAGTGGTTCAGTAGTTTTATTTGTTGAAAATTTAAGTGTAAATATATATAAATTTAAAAAATATTTTATTTTAAGAGGGGGAGTGGGCCACGGGGTATTGAATTAAAATACAATCCTGATTTGGAAGGATGCAAGGGCTTTCAACGAATTTGTTTCGAAACAGGCCAAAAATGTTTCATGTACGCATTTCTCTTATCGGCCTTTCAACCTCTAGCACGTGAAGCTACAAAGAAAATTTGGACTACTGGGCCGTGCATGGGAAGGAGGGGTCTGATTTTCCCCCAGTAGATTTCTTTTGTTTAGCAGAAAAATTTCCTGTAACACTCAGGGCGATAGATATTTTTGAACGGGCCAACGCACATTTAAATATCGGCGTTACTGTGCTATAGTACGAAACGTAATTTGAAGGTGGTGTGCGTTCACATAAACAGGGTGTACTATTCCAAGTAAGAGCGCTTGGAGGTGACCGGGCAATTTTACGTTTAAAAAATTTTCAGAATACGCTTATGCAAAGCGATAAAATAAGTTTAGACTGTGAGGCCAAGCTTATGATGTGAATGACCCACAATTTCCAAATCTATCAAAGAACATCAAGCCATCGCAGTTTCCTATGCCCACGCACAAAGAGACAGCTCTAAGACTATGCAATTGTTAGAAATAGTCAAGACGTTGGATGAGAATGATTGCATGGTCAGAGCATTGACTAAATTAATTGTCACTGCAAATTTTATTTTACCGGCTTTGGCACGTATGCACAGGGAGGGAGGGGGGGGACAGATAGTCCATGGGTAAATAACTCATTTACCTACAATATTATACCCAAATCTGCTGAGAAAATGTTGCTTTTAGAATTCAAACGGCAGGCAGTGGATAATGGGCATACGTGCTGGAATAAAATCCATTTTTTAGATTCTTATAATTTTTCCCCATGGATCTCATTCAACTAATTCAAGTGCAGAAAAGTGACAATTTCGATAGTTTTCCTCTGCTAAAAAGCGCTTTCCAGACAGTGAAATATATGACTTACTGACTTGTAAAGGCATATATGCATATGACTATTACTGCTCTAGCCCACGGCTAAGTGAGGAAAAACTTCTCCCCATTGAAGCATTTTATAATTCACTTACCGATAGTGCATGCACTCGCGAGGACTATGAATTTGCTATGGATGGGTGTGGGCTATGGATGGTTGTAAAAATGGTTGGGATTATTGTAGAATGTACTTGGCCAGTGACGTAGAGACTCTATTAGACATTGTTTGCAAAAACACATACCAAATTTATTCAGAATTTGGGCTAGACATTGGCTATTATTTTTCAACACCGTACCTCGTCATGGACTTAATTCTAAAAATCAGTAGGGAGGAAATAGGTTTGATCACCGATGTGGATCAACACCTATTTGTAGAAAGATCTATGAGAGGGAATATGTTTTTCATGGGGATCGTGTCTTAACAACGGATCAAACAGGGCAGAATTCTGCTGATGGTGTAAAGTCCAATGCTGTTTTTCTTGACATGAACTCATTGTACCCCTCGGCGATGTCTCACTATAGTTTACCATGTGGCAATTACAAATGGCTTGAAAATCCTTGTCCCATCTAACTTGATTTTCTGCTTCTTTCTCCTTCTTCAATGCTAACAATCTACGCTTTTGAGCTCTTGACAAACTCGTGAATTCTCAATGGCTCTTCAGCTGCTGATAGTAGATAGTAAACTGGCGAACTGGACGAATAATACATGGGTTATATATTGATGGCCTTACGGTTTTAAACAACTTCATTCATTTAAAGTGATCTTTACATCCGCAAATTGGCTGTTTAAATTAGCTTAGTAAGAAACTAATCTGTCACTTCAACTCTTGCACGACCCAGTTGCATTAATGGCGTTATCATATTTAATCTCTCTATTACCCAAGTTAATCTACATATACATGTAGCAGTTTCAAAATTTTGACTAATTGCTAATTGTCATTTTGTAAAAAAAAGAGGCCTTTTTGGGAGGAAGCTTGGGCCTCCCCAGAAAAATTAGGGTGGGCAATGGCCCACCCTTGCCCCCATCCCCCTGATAGTCCGCAGGCTAAAAAGTTCGATGAAGAAATAAGGAGTTATTGAACAGCGGAGCTAGATACGAGCAGGTAATCGTTGGAGTTAATTTAATAAAAAAGGTTATAACGAAGCTTAAAAAGAAGTTGTCTTCTGGTTTTTGGGTCGAATGTGATCGTGTTCACCATTTTTCAGTTAGCCAGCGATTACCTTTTTGATCATATGGCTTTACTGTTCCAGATGATTTTTACTGTAGTTGTGCCTGATTGCCTATGTATTGGTGTTGTAACTCCGGTTTTGAAAAAAGGAAAACCGCTTTCTCAATGTTCGTGTTATGGGCCCATTACAGTTTTTAGTTTGTTTCTGAAGATTTTTGAGTGATTGATTTTTGAATATATTCGAAAACAGTGTTATGCCTCCTTTTCAGTTCGCGTTCCAACCACGTCTCGGTTGCTACCACGTTTTAATGAGTTTATGTACAGTAATAAAGGATGTTGATAGGTCAAGTAGCCCTTTGGCTATTGGTGCATGAGATTAGTAATACTTTCTTCTCCGGCTATGCTAGAGTTATTAAAAAGGGTGTTATCTGTTGATGTGGTTCGTCTTATTTACTATATGTAGACACCACTGAGTACATTTCAAGATGGGATCTCCGCTCCTTCCTTCAGAACTTCGTGTGAACCTTGGAATTAAACAAGGGACCATTACCTCACTCACCTACTATTTATAATAACGCAGCCCTAAGAGCCCGAGGTGATTTATCACTTTACTGCATATTGAATGTTAGCGTGTCCGTTTTATGTTATGCGGATGACGTTTTTAACCTAAGTAGGGCTGTGTTTAGTTTGGAAAAAACATTTTAGGGAGATTACTAAGAATTATAATGAGATTGGCCTTTCTTTAAATGCGACTAAGTCTCAAGTAATATTATTTAATTTTGACCGTTCTGAAACCCCTGATGGAGTGAATCTGGGTGATTTTGTTGTTATCCCTTTGCAGGAACTTGTTTACCTTTGATTACCTATTGGTACATTCCTAAAGTAAACTCGGAAATCGCTTATCGCCTGAACCGAGCGTAAGATATGTAATCCATATGCTGGTCCAGTTGGATCTCAGCTGAATCTTAGTGAGCACCACTTTAGAAACATATATAATGCTGTTTCTATCTGTTTCTACCTATTTCCTTTCTGGGACGTTTTTAACCAATCCAATAAAATAGAAATCAGGAGGGCTTATTTCAAATATTCAAAGTTGTTTATTCGAGTTCCTTCTTGGACTAAATATGGTAGACTGCGGGAGAGATACAGCTGGCCGGATCCCCTTGTTGCTGCAGGTAAGTTTTTTCGAAGCTTGCAAAACATCCGTTGAACCACCCTTAGAAGGATTAACGCTAGTTTGTTAGACCCCGGCGCCGCGCCGATCAAGGGAAGACCGGCGATTGCAGGGCCAAAACAGCAGCGGCGACGCGCCGCCGCTGCGCCATCCATGATTTCGTGCCGCCGCCGGTGAGTTGTCGGCAGCGCGCCACCGGCACGATCAATATTGACCACAAACATTAATGTTTGCATTAGTCTTTCTCAAATCCAAGCTTGAATTTACAAAAGATTCAATAAATAAAAGTTCAAATAGAGATAAAATCCTTTTAATAGACAGTGATGACGATGACAGAGACCGAAATTCACAAAAATACCAGATATTTCGGTCACATATGCAGTGACCGTCATTAGTAGTAAAACTACTGATGACGGTCACTGCATATGTGACCGAAATATCTTAGTGAGCACCACTTTAGAAACATATATAATGCTGTTTCTATCTGTTTCTACCTATTTCCTTTCTGGGACGTTTTTAACCAATCCAATAAAATAGAAATCAGGAGGGCTTATTTCAAATATTCAAAGTTGTTTATTCGAGTTCCTTCTTGGACTAAATATGGTAGACTGCGGGAGAGATACAGCTGGCCGGATCCCCTTGTTGCTGCAGGTAAGTTTTTTCGAAGCTTGCAAAACATCCGTTGAACCACCCTTAGAAGGATTAACGCTAGTTTGTTAAGACCCCGGCGCCGCGCCGATCAAGGGAAGACCGGCGATTGCAGGGCCAAAACAGCAGCGGCGCGTGCCATCCAAGCTTGAATTTACAAAAGATTCAATAAATAAAAGTTCAAATAGAGATAAAATCCTTTTAATAGACAGTGATGACGATGACAGAGACCGAAATTCACAAAAATACCAGATATTTCGGTCACATATGCAGTGACCGTCATTAGTAGTAAAACTACTGATGACGGTCACTGCATATGTGACCGAAATATCTGGTACTTTTGTGAATTTCTGTCACTGTTATCATCATCACTGTCTATTAATGGGATTTTATCCCTATTTGAACTTTTATTTATCGTCATGGAAAGGCAGTGTGGTCTCCGAAACTATCTACAAAAGATTCAGACCTATTCATGAGTTAAAACTTCGCAAGTCGCTGGCTGAACACTGGTCTTCTTTGTTATTCATCAAGACAAGTAGATATTTGGAAGAAACGAAATGGCTGTGTCCTTTTCGAACCCTTGCACAATAGTTGAAATAATAGATAAGAGATTCGCCATGGCATTCAATAAGATCAAAGGAATCTAATTAAAAGGGAGCAAAAAAAAATCGGATCGGATTTTTATGCTGATTTCAGGTATATATATTTCATCAGGTTTAGTGTTACCCATCAAAAATTACGAGCCTGAGAATATTAGCCTTATTTTCAAAAAAAGGGGGAAATACCCCACTGTAATAAAATCTTAATGAAAATCACACCATCAGATTCAGCGTATTAGATAACCCTATTGTAGAGATTTAAACCTGCTATATACAAAAATGTTGAATTTTGTAGTTTTTTTTCTGCCAGAAGAAAGATCACGGATGCGTTTTTATTTTTATTTTTTTCTTTCCAGGGTTAATCGTATCGACCCGGTGGTTCTAAGATAACGCCAGAGGGCTCATTTGAAGGGGAATCAAAAGTTCTAGTGCCTTTTTATGTGAATAAAAAAATTGAAGGGCAAATAACCCCCTCCCAAGCTCATTTTTACCCAAAGTCACCGGATCAAGACTTTGAGATAGCCATTTCGTTCAGTATAGTCAAAAAATCCAATAACTATGTCTTTAGGTATAAAATGACCCGCCACAGTCACCGGGGGAAGGGCTGCAAGTTGTGAACTTTGCCCATTGTTGAATATAGTATTTGTTATTGGGAAGTATATAGCGATTTTTTTTGGGGGGGGGGTGCTTGGGGTAGATTTCTAAGGAAAGAATCTTCCTTTGGTAGAGAAATTTCTGATGAGTGAATATTCTAGGGGATATGTTATACTGGGGGGAGGCGTTTTGACGGAATTACTATACAAAGTCAATTTTAATTGTCTTGCATTATCTTTCTCAAATTTTTTATATGGAGATGTTCCAGGGTGAATATCCGGGGGCTTTTTTCCGTGCATTTGATTTCCGGAAAATAATTTCCATGGAAGGGGGCATTTCCGGAGTGACCGAGAAACCGATTAGACTGGGTAACAATTTTTTTTAAATCGCCCAGTGTTTTCCAGCTTAAATAGACTAATTTTGATGCTCTGAGTCCGAAAATGACCTTGGTTTTGCTCAATCAATTCAGAATTTTTTGCTATAGAAATTTTTAACAAATTCTTTTTTCGTAAAAAGGAAACAAATTTCTGCAGATCATCAGCTGAGAAACCTCTGGAGATTTTTTCCGTTTTCCTCAAGAAATAACAGTTAATGTGGGTTCCGAAGATGGAACCTTTCTCCCTGCTCGTCCCTCATCGCCTTAAGGTTTTCAGGAAACTTCTCCATTTGTGAGAACAGGAAGTACATCTTTATACTCATCAAACACCTGAGTCTTTGGAATGCCTCTATCCTGTTGCTGACGAGCATGGTTGGGTTTCCTGCCTTGGTGTTCCCCAGGAAGTTGTTCCCCACCTGCACAACCAATTTCCATGCGGAGTACTCTACCGTATTCATTGACTTTTCGAACTCTGTGTCTATTATGAGATGTCGTATCTGTGGGCCTTCAAAAATGGCAGCCTTCAACTTTTCAATGGTCAGTCGAGGAAAGGCTCGGCATAGGTAGTTGAAGCACCTCCCATCCTTGCCCAGAGCGTGCGTGAACTGCTTCATTAATCCAAGCTTCATGTGTAGCGGTGGGATCAATTTCTTCTCTCAGTCAACAGGAGGTTCGTTTATGATGTTCTCGCCCCAGGTACTAACTGCTCTGGCGCCAGCCACTCTTTCTTTACATACTGCTGTGATCTTCCTTGACTGCTGACCAAGTAGAAAATTCACCGTCTTTAAGTCGAAGCAGATAATCCACTGATACTTCACTGCTTTACATTTATCTCTCAGAGTTGTGGAGTGCACAAGAGGGATTAAGGCAAACTGGTTTTCGGTATGGTGGAGCACACTCTTCAAATAGCGCTTGTTGCTGTCAATGAAGAGCTGCCAGTCTCTCGGATCAGATTGTGAAACTTCGAGTTTACCAAGAAGACCGGCGACATCTCGGCGGTACACGTGGTCTTCCTCCTGCCAGAAGTAGCCCATATAGTCCTCATACCTTCTACGAAAGAAAGTGATACGCACGTCCTCACCAAGTAGATTTTTCTCTTCGATTCTGAGGGCCAACAGCGTGAAGGAAGTCTTCGACAACCTGACATCCCAAACCAGACCATCAAGCTCAAGTTGTGAAAATGGCTGCAGACTATTTTGTGCTTTATACTCCTCTTCTGTATATCCTCCGTATGCACTGGTGGCCTTGTTGTCGCTGTCGGGAAGCTTTGTGAACGTTGACACAGGAATTTCATCACAGTGAGCAACCGGACGGTGGGCAGATGGAAGGTCGGGGTACTGGAGGCGGTTTTGATTTTTTCGGTTGATGTCAGTTAATATTGATGTCGCAGAAGTAGCAATCCAACGTATGGTCTAAGGACTCCCTCCAAACCATTGAAACCCTAACCGTCAGTAAGGCTTTCACACCCTTGTAGGCGGTCCCAAGACTTATCTTGGTCACCCAGTTTGACATTCAAAGTAAGCCTTGTAGGTGCGCTTTGCAAATCCTGCGATATTTTTCATGTCCACTGACAGCGTGTAATCTCCGCAGATGTAGCAGAAAACGTCAGGATCATTCCTGCATGACTGTCACACTAAAGCCTAATCAATAAAGTGAAAGAAATAGAAATATGCATGTTAATGTCAGGCAATGAAATTTAAAATCAATTTGATTGGCTAAGCGTCAATTAAATAACCTTGCAATCACACATGTACCTACTTTAAAGAAATGACGTAACATTGTAATCGATATATTCTTCAAGAAAAATATGATTGAACTCAAAATCCCTGATATTAGCATATGTATAGCTCGTCAGGTAGGCCTATGGCTGTATCTCAAAAAGTTGATCTGATAGAGCAAAATGAATGCAATATCCGGAATCAGAACACCAATATTAGTCTAAATCAGCTGAAAAACCTCTGGCGACTTTTTGGCTGTTGCCCAATGTTATAGATTAAAGTATTATTCCAATGAAAAAATGCTAAGGAGAATTTTTCAGGGTGAATTGTCCACCAGCAATGTTACATAGAGGGGGGATTCTCAGCGAGGAATGAACTGTCTTGCGGGAATTTGACGGGGAAGGGAGGGGAGAGGGTGTGCACTTTACTTTGGATGGAGTTTCCACGGAGAAGTTCCGTGAGGAGGAGGGGTATATTTTATAAAGGGTAAGCCAGATTTACCGGCATTATTTGAAAAAGGAATAAAAATTATGCCATATATGAAGGGTTGCCCCCTCCTCAATACCTTATTCTTTGCGCTAAGGTTTGACTGTTTACTAAAATTGAAGCACAGGGGCTGTTTAATTAGAATAGGAAGTTTTTTTAAAAGTGCTAACAGCTTTAGCGTAAAGAGCAAGGTATTGAAGAGGGGGGACCCTTCAT
This sequence comes from Artemia sp. Kazakhstan ARC1039, assembly GCA_029168905.1. Taxonomy (NCBI): domain Eukaryota; kingdom Metazoa; phylum Arthropoda; class Branchiopoda; order Anostraca; family Artemiidae; genus Artemia; species Artemia sp. Kazakhstan ARC1039. Next base: position 1,503 of record JAQQPU010026042.1, on the reverse strand, counting down.
GTCCGGAATAAATCTGCCAAAACTAATATGCAAATTGTGTTTTAATTTTCATACACGATGAGCCCAAATCGAACCTGCATTAGTTGAAAAACGTTCAGAAATTATGTAAAAAACATGCTTTTTTAACTGAAAGGAAGGAGCGACATTAAAACTTAAAAATAACAGCAATTTTTTATTTATTTTTATTATTCATTTAAAGAGGTTTACCACCCTTGGAGTGGCTCATTTTTCTCGAAATATTTGGTTTATTCGTGTTTTAATTTGTATGTATTTGTTCCTGTTTTTGTATGTGTTTTTTTCGTTACCTTTTTATTATACTCCATTGCCATGCCTTGTATTTTTGATGTGCTATAATATAAATTAATTAATTAGTACTATACAGCCTAAAAATATGATTCTTCCAAAAAGAGCCAAACATTACTTGAGAGTTTAATTGACAGATTACAGTCATTATACCATTAGATATTACGAAACAGTATATTGATAATTACAAGAAATACATGCTCAAATACGTGAAAAGTCAGATTATTAGAATAAAACATGTAAAAGTGGCAAAACTAGTAAGATTAAATACAAAAAAAACAGTAAAATAAAAAAAAGCAAAAAAAGAAAAGCAAAAGCAAACAGTAAAAACAGCAAAGGGTAAAAATATCAGAAAATCACGGTATATAAACAATATCAACGATACAATATGCAAGAAAAACCGACTGGAAAGCAATTAAAAGTTGGAAGAGCACGTAAATATCACACGTTCACATGAAAAAAACATTTCTTAGTGTGGATTAAACGAGCTGATGTAAAAAAAAAAGCAAATGCTGGAAATGTGACTAAATTTTTATCTACTTTTACTCTGGCAAATGCGACAGAAAAATTCTCCAATCAAAATTAAGATTAGGATTCACAGACTTCAATAAAGTTATTTATAATAGCCCATAAAAAAACACAAAGGCTGTTTCAAAAGCACATAATTTTGCCAATTGGCCAAATTGCATTTTTTGACCAAAAAAGCACAGGTATATAAACAGTATCAATGATACAATATGTAAGAAAAACTGTGAAGAGCACTTAAATATCACATCCTCCCATGCAAAAAACAAATAAAAGAAATTGCCCGACACGTGTTTCTAAATGTGGATTAAACAAGCTACTTTAAAAAAGGCAAGTGCTGGAAATGTGACTAAACTTTAATTGTTTACTTTCACTCCAGCAAATGTGACAAAACAATTCTCCTATCAAAAGTTAGATTACTTTTAACATACTTACACTAATTTTTGATCTAACGAATGGAATAAAGTTATTTATAATCGCCCATAAGAAAACAAAAAAACATACCTACCCTAAATGTGGCAAATAAAGCACCGGTTTAGTAGCTGGTTAAAAAGCACGCAATTCCGCCAACTGGCCAAATTACGTTTTCTGGCCAGAAAACACAGGTATATAAACAGTATTAAAGACACAATGTGTATAAAAACTGTGAAGAGCACTTAATATCACATGTTCATA
>JAQQPU010026039.1:0-11722 GCA_029168905.1 Artemia sp. Kazakhstan ARC1039 | reverse complement strand
AAAAAAATTAAGCCTCTAATGTAAAGTCAGCCGAAGGGTCAGCGTTCTGGCCACGTCCCACCAAAATATTCTCACGCACCACCGGTAGGGCCTTCGCCCGAAGTAATGAATCATGGGTATAAACAGTAGAAAAGGAATAAAAATAAATCATATCTCGAATAAATCATGGTTTGAGGCATTTACGTATCAAATGTTTGCTCTAAAAATCACTTTGTAGTTTGGAGTGAACTAAAGCAACTACGAATAACAGAGAATGAATTAAAGAAAATGTATAAGATAGCGGAAAATAAATTAATTCAGAGTTCAAAGCGATAACACCTATCTAAAAACAGATATTTTTTCGAACATAATCAAATTAGTAAGTTTCGCAATCTAATCTCAGTGAAGTAAAAGAACATTTATTTCCTAACGAAATTGGAACGTTTTACGAGCACCATCAGATTAGTAAGTTGTGCAATCTAATTTACTGTGGTACTGTGAAGATCAATATATGCAGTAAATAGCTATAGTAATTACATTTGAGTGAAAAAGGATTATAATTGCGCAACGTTTGGATTATAAAACTTGGAATATAAAGGATTATAAACAGCACGTTTTTTGGATTTTTTGGGGGTAGTCAAACTCCCCCATTGCGAGTAAGTTTCGTTTAATGTTTAATGTTTTGAATTATCATTATGCTCTTGCCCGAGTAACAGCATAGTTCACACGAGGGTGCTTGTTATCAGTGTTCAGTGGCAGATTTGGATTACTTCACGGATTTTCGAAGCCCATATTCCCCTGTTGCCGCTTCTATCACCCAAGTTTGATATTTAGCCATTATTGAGGCGTACCTGTCCTGGTTATATTTTTAGCCGTGCTAGTAATTAACGGCCAAAGCCAACAGTACGTTAAAATTAGAGTGAGTAAACAAACAATTTATCTATTTGAAGTGGGCGAAGTCTCTTTACTTTAATTGGTATGGGTCGTAATCGCAAACGTAATCGTCCTGCTGAGGACTCAGAAAACCCGTTGAGTTCTACATCTACTAGTACCGGAAGTTCTATCACCCAAATTACCGTGGAAACTTTATCACAGAATTTTAATAAAGTACTTGAAGCTGTCCAAGAAAATGGTAGAAAACTAGACATGGTGAACGATAAGTTAAAAGCACTAGACGATCGTGTTTCCAAAATAGAGGTGACCCAGTCTGACCAGGGTTCTCAAGTTGCTATTCATGATAGTAGAATTGAAGTTCTAACAAATGAGAACTCATCCTTGAAATCACAATTATCAGTTCTTGTTGATGAGGCTAAGGCCCAGGGAAATGCAGTTTTGGAAATGTCGGATAGGCTTGTTAAACTGGAAATTGAACAGAGGGGTAAAAACATAATTGTTTGGAATGCAGGTTGCGAAAGTGAAAATGTTGCTGTTGCTTTGTTCCAGGATATTGTTAAAGTAGGTTTAGAACAGCCTACAGTACCACCATTCAAAGTTATTCAGTGTAAGAAGGATGCCAAATTTTTCAAAGTTGAACTAAGTGACAAGGAAACAAAAATTGGTCTATTACGCAGTGCAAAAAAACTAAAGAATAAGAATATTGGCCCATTCAAGGAATTGTTTCTTAGTGATGATACTACCCCTGAGTTACGTCGGGCTAGAAAAATTTTATTTAATAAGCGAGCCCAGTTACGAGATGCAGGTTTTGATGCATGGGTTACTAAATCTTTCCCACCTTGTGTTCAATTTAAACGCCCTGATGGATCGATCGCTAAGTATTTTCAGAATGATGTAATTACTGAACTCGCTAGACCGGTTATTAGCCATGACTATGGAGGGCGTAGTCAAAAAGGTCGATTCGGAAAGCAGAAGTGAATGTTTTGCTTGTTTGTTGTTAATCAAGGAAAATTATATTTGTTTTTATAGTTTGTGATGTAAGGTTAAGTAATTTAATTGGCTGTTAGAGTTTAGATTGGATACCCTCTGGGTGATTATGTTGTGCTCTTTGGTGATTAATAATGATTGTTTTCTTCGCTTGCCTTTATTTAGAATTTATACCTTATTTCTTTTGGTGTTTTATTTTTTCATTTTTTCTTTTGATTATTTTTGTTTCATTTTTTGTTGTGAGTATTGAGAGAGTATCTCTAATTGTGATTGGTACATGCCCTATTCGTCACCACAGGCCATTTGGATCTTTAATAGATAGTGGTTAGAGATCTTGTTCTACCCCTGGGGGCTCGTAGTATAATTGATTTGGAAAATAAGAAGGTTAATTTTTATAATTATTTTAATGAATGTATTAATAGAAATTTGGACTTTGTGGTTCCAGCTTTTAACCCCCCTGAGGATTCTAAATTTGTTTTTAGTTATGATTTTCATGATGTTGAGTATCGGCATGGTGGATCGGAAGATTTTGGGATTTTTCTTTTGAATTGTCAGGGCCTAAATACGACATTTGATTTTTTAGCGAATCTAGGTAAACTTAATCTTTTCCATGTGTTTGCTTTGACGGAGACCTGGTTGAAGGACCACAATTCTGCTCTTTTAGATATACCTGGATATACTTTGTTTACTCGGAACCGGGAGTTACGTCAACACGGGGGTCTTGCGGCTTATGTTCGTGAAGATCTCCGTGTTAGAGTCCGAGATGATCTAAGTGAATATAAGGAAATGGTGTGTGAAACACTAGTATTACAAGCTAAATTGAATAATGTTGATACATATTTAGTAATTGTATATAGGCCTCCTTCTGGTTCTATTCAAGAATTTTTTGAGAATCTTCATGAACAGCTGGCAAAGGTACAAATTAGTAATAACTCTTGTTTTGTTGTAGGTGACTTTAATATTAACATGCTGGATATGGAGTCTTCTGTTACTTCTCAGTCATTAAATTTGTGTATGTCTTATGGGCTGTTCCCAACGATTAATATCCCAACTAGAGTTTCTAGGACGTCTGCAAAACTTTTGGATAATATTTTTTCCAATTCACCTTTTAGATCGCCAAGAGTTCTTGTAAATGTGGAATCTGACCACTTTGTTTTTTTTGCAGATTTTGAGGTATCTATCCCTAAGCGAGAAACTCCTGAACGGAGTAAAAGAGTTGTAGTTTTTGATCGCAGTGCCCTATTGAAACTAAAAAATAATATGGTTCATATTGATTGGGTATCTCTGTTTGGAAATGAGAGTGATATAAATACTAAATTTTCACTCTTTTATAGTAAGCTTTTAGAAATGGTTAAGGAAGTGGGTGCAGTGAAGAATTCGAATGGTCGAAAACATAATGGGAGGAAGCCATGGATAACGCATGACCTTCTTCGAAAAATAAATGTAAGAGATAGACTGTTTAAGTCACAAGCTTTAAGACCGACGGATGAGAATAAAGAGCGATACCGTGTTTTTCGTAATTGTTTGAATAATCTCCTCCGTGAGGCTAAACAAAAATATTTTAGTATGAAGTTCAATGATGTTAAAGGTAACCCGTTGAAAACTTGGCAAATAATCCGTAATGTTATAGGTCAGCGGTCTAATATTCTACCAACAGAAGTGACTGTTAATGAGGTTATAATTGCAGATGGTACTGGGATATGTAATGAGTTTTTAAATCATTTTTGTTCAGTAGGCCTACAAATAGCCGAGATGATTTCCTCGTCTCCAGATGACCCACCCTTTGGATCTACTCTACCATCTCCTGCAAATGTATCGCTAAATCTAAAGATGATTACATTAGATGAGTTAAGGGATATTATCTATAGTATGAAAAATAGTTCGTCCGGTAGTGACCTAGTTAGCCTAAAAATTCTAAAATACATTTTCCCTTGTATATCTGGTGTTCTGACATCACTGATTAATGATTGCTTCCGTCAAGGAAGGTTTCCAGATTGTTTAAAAAATGCAAGAGTGACACCGGTTTATAAAGGTGGTGATAGAAATGATTTGGGTAATTATCGCCCAATATCAGTCTTGCCAGTTATTTCTCGTCTTATTGAAAAGTGTTTTAGTAATCGGTTGACCTATTTTTTAGAGAAGTTTAAATTGTTGAATAATAATCAGTTCGGTTTCAGAAAAGATAGGAAGACAGAGGATGCATTGATATTTTTGACTAGTATAATTAACATAGCTTTAGATGAAGGTTTTAAGGTTGGTGCAGTGTTTCTAGACTTACAGAAGGCTTTTGATACAGTTGACCATGGCCTACTCCTGGAAAAATGTGAGGTCTATGGGATCCGAGGTAAAGCTCTTGACTTTATACGGAGTTTCCTTAGTAACCGGTACCAGTTTGTAGAGATGACTTGTATACAATCAGGCGCCCGCCCAGTGACTAGTGGTGTCCCGCAGGGGTCAGTTCTTGGTCCGATTCTTTTTTTATTGTATATTAATGATATGCCTGATTGTATCCCAGGTTGTTGTTTTAATGTTAGTGTTATGGTCAAAAATCCCAGGAATGAGACGGTGTCATTATTTGCTGATGACACAGTTGCTGTTAGTACCGCGAAGACAGAAGAATTACTTCAGACATCGATGAAAGATGCTATTGAAAGGTTATATTCCTGGTTGAGGGTAAATAGATTAAAGATTAATCTGGGTAAGACTAATTTTGTTATTTTTTCCCGTTCACCAGATTTTTATCCATGGTTTCAGGATATTGCAACACAGTATGGAGCTTTAAAGCGGGTGTGTTCTTATAAGTACCTGGGGGTTTATATTGATGATGTTTTATCATTCAAGCGCCATGTACATTATGTTTGTAAAACCGTGTCTCGTAACCTGGGTATAATGAGAAAACTTAAGCATTTTTTTCCTCCTTTTGTTATGCGCCTTCTTTATTATTCCCTTATCTATCCATATATATTGTATTGTAGTAGCGTTTGGCTTGGAACATTTCCTTCTATTGCTCGGCCAATACGAGTTCTACAAAACAACGCTGTTCGGCTGTTAGATGGCCTACAACCCCGGGACTCGGTACGAAACGTGTATGAGCGTGTAAAGATACTGCCAGCTTCTGGATTAAGGGAGTTGTATACACTTCTATTCATTTTTAGGATTCAGAGGGGTATAAACCTCCCGTGTTTTGATAGCTTGGCTAACCTGAGATCTTCTGTCCATGATTATGATACTAGGTCATCTGCAGAGATTAATATTCCACTGGTAGTTTCGGCCCGATCGATGTTTTCTTTGCTTCACAGGGGGATCAGAAGCTGGAACCATCTTGATCAAAATATAAAAAATATAGATGATATTTCTTCGTTTAAGATAGTAATTAAAGGGATGCTTTTTAGTAAGTATGAATTCTATGTTTTTTTGTTTAGTTTTTTTTTTTTTTTTTAATAATGATATTAGTAAATTTTTATGGCTCCTGGGGGTGATGATTATGAATATGATTGCAAATTTAATGAAAATGTTATGGTTTAAGGTTTGTGGTGCTGTTTGGGGACTGTGTTATAGATAGGTTATTATTTTTTTCGTTTTTTTCTTTTATTGTTGTTTTGTTATGTTAGTGTATTTTTGCCACCCCCTTGGACAAGTTTTTACTTCTTGGGGTGGCCACTAAACTTATGTTAAATTGATTGTTTGTTTAAAATAAATCTCTCTCTCTCTCTATTACTTATTATATTATTATTCTGACTTGAATTTCTAATTAAGTCAGACGTCCTGAAATCGATTTTAACGGTGAAAGGAACTATTTACAAGTTTTCTGACCGTGTGTTTTAAAAATTATTCTATATAAATAAAAAAAAATATCATCTTAGATTTTACTTTAAAGAAATATCTATTCAGTCCACAAAAACTAACAAGAGACGATGTCCCGGAAAATTCCACCCTGGGAAATCATCCCCACATTTAAATTTGAGCAGCCATATGGAAATCCAGACAAATAAAAAGAACGAAGAAAATTATATGATAGTGCAGCAGCTATTATCGAAGAGGGGTGGGGGGTCATATGGTAGGCGAGGAGAGGGCTGCTATATAACTTAAAAAAATTACATAATGCCGGAAATATGTAAATCTCCATGAGCCTTCAGATATCCAGTTTTATACGTCTAAAAATTACGACTTGTAGAAACTTAACAAGAGAAAATAATGTATCAAACTTGTCAAGGCTAATGAACCATTTATAGCAATATGGTATGCAATAGCTGTATGGTATGCAATGGCAATGGCTATGGTATGCAGTAGCAATAGCTGTATGCTTTAAAGTACTAAGATGTCATCTTACTATAGAAAAAAAAATTCTATTATTGAAAAGTCTGCTGTCCGTTTGATCGATTTACTGACTGTATGTTCATAGACATTGAGAAAAAAAACTGATGATTAACAAAAAAAAATTCATTTAGAAACCAAAGCATGTATAAACTATATATATTGTTCTATAAGAACTACAACTTAATTGACTTTACATAGCATTATGTATCCTATATCCTATAATCCTATTACATAGGATTATGATAATTAATCATAAGTTATACCCGGGGGGCATATACAGCTGTTTTGGAAGGAATTCTCGTATAAGCTTCAGAGAGGGCTCATTTGATTAGAAATTGGAAGTTCTAGTTCGGTTTTTAAGAGTCAAAAGTGATTGAAGGGCAACTAGACCCTCCCTGACACCCTTTTCCCCCCAAATACATCAGATAAAAATTTTGAGGTACCTATTTTGTTAAAAAAAATTCAAGGGTCAGATAACAAAATCTCCGGGGTCGACACATGTTGTACAAACCTAATATGTGTGATATAATTCGTTTCATAACTAATTAAGCATTTGAAAAAAATAAATTCTTTAAAATCAATGAATCAATACAAATGTAGAGCATTGACCTACGGCAATCTCTTCAGAAAATATTGAAAAAGTAGTCAATGAAAAAACATTCACGCCAAACCTTATTTCGTTTCAGACTTTTGATATCTTTCACATAGGTGCGACATATAAGCAGTGGAATTTAAAAAAACTGTAAGTTATTTTTATTATATCCTTGGCTTCTATTTTCATTACTGTATCATTTTATTAAATTAATCTGTAACACTATATCAAGAAATATTTCTGTCTGGAATAATAATTATTGGCGAAAATATTCTGTTACAAGGAATGGAAAGGATTTAATTATATACTGCAAAGGTAGGGGTTTAACCAATCAGAGCAGGGGCATAGTTTTAATGGGACAGGGGGGTAAGTACCCCCTCCAGATCCCAGTTTGGATCTGGAGAGTGTCCTCCTCAAAAACATATTTTCTATCTGAAAATCAACTACGCGGAACAAAATGGCTTTCTCAAAATTTTGATTGGATGTGTTTGGGGGAATTATGGGCATGGGGGGGGCTAGTTGCCCTCCAATCCCTTTCTACTATTAAAAAGGACACTAGCCCTTTGAATTTCCAATCTAATAAGCCTTTTTTGACGTTTCTACGACAACGCCTTCTATAAAAACCTTATATGCCCCCAGGACATGAATTAAAACCCTTGCCCTAAGGGTTGTGGGGGAGTGTCCTCCTCAAAAATGTATTTTCTATGTGGAAATCAACTACACTGAACAAAATGGCTATCTCAAAATTTGGATTGTATGTGTTTGGGGGAATGATGGGCGTGGGGGGGAGGCTAGTTGCCCTCCAATCATTTTCGACTATTAAAAAGGGGTGGTGGGGTGGCTATTCTAATCGAATGATCCTTTTTTGAAGTTTCTACGACATCACCTTCTATAAAAACCTTATATGCCCCCAGGGCATAACTTAAAACCCTTGCCCTGAGGGTTGTTGGCCTTAAAAACATATTTTCTATCCGGAAATCAACTACGCTGAGCAAAATGGTTATCTCAAAATTTTGATTGGATGTGTTTGGGGGAATGATGAGCATGGGGAGGGGCTAGTTGCCCTCCAATCACTTTCGACTATTAAAAATGGCACTATCCCTTTGAATTTCCAATCGAATGAGCCTTTTTTGAAGTTTCTGCGACACCGCCTTCTATAAAAACCTTTTATTAACCCCTAGGCCATACCTTAAAACCCTTACTCTGAGGGTTGTGGGGGAGTGTCCTCCTCAAAAATATATTTTTTATCTGGAAATCAACTACGCTGAACAAAATGGCTATCTCAAAATTTTGATTGGATGTGTTTGGGGAATGATGGGCGTGGGGTGGCTATTTGCCCTCCAATCATTTTCGACTATTAAAAAGGGCACTAGAACTCTCGATTTCCAATCGAATGAGCCCCCTTTGTAGTTTCTACGACGACTCCTTCCGTACAAAGTGCCTCTGGGAAAAAAAATAAATAATAATAAAACATCGGAGCCGTATTGCCTTTACTATAGGAAACGCACAGTTTATATAAATAGCGGTATAATCTTTCCCTATCTCACCCATTATAAAAACCCGCACCGAGGTGCAAGTGCTCCAGAGAACCTATAAACACAAGCGACATTAGATCTTTTCACGGGTAGACAAGTCAGATCTCTCTTGAACGCGAAACTTGGCTTCAACGTTGGAACACTAATTTTAAAGAAACTAATTTTAAATTAATTTATTCCAATACATACATGAAGATCGGTAATTAAAACGACCAGAAATTATTATTAAAGAACAAAAAAGGAAAGGAGAATAATCGGTATGGCTGCAACACTGCATATAAATAGTTTTAGAAATATTTTGGAAATTATGCCGTAAAGGTCTAAGATTATACAGACTCAGCAGTAAGAAATGCATTTTATTTATTTTCTGGTAAACAAACTGGAAGAATATTCTATAATAGGAGCTTTTCTAGCGTAAAGCCCCGTAAAATTTTGGATCTGCCACTAAAATGTGTGATGTCCTTCAATTTTCTTAAAAATTCCCTAAGAATTTTACGAAAAACACTTCTTAACAGACGTTTGGTATTTTCTTGGATAGGGCTATTGTGGCAACTTTTACCACAGCAACCAATAATTAGAACCCAACTCCTAAAATTGGTCTCAATCAGTAACCCTTATCGCTATCTAAATTGACAAAGTGCAAAGATTTTCAAACAGAGGTGTTTATTGTTTAAAGTTCAGGAAAGGTCTGCCCATTTCATACGAAAACATTGATTGAAAACGAAACTAGTCTTATGTCGGCTCTCCGCCAAAACAGGTAACTAGACTTTTCAAGTATCAGCGGAACTACAATCTGAGAAAACAAATATCACGACGTGAAAAAAAATGATAAACCATCCAGTTGCAGATCCAGAGGGGTGGGGGGCGAGGGGTGCCCCCCTAAAGTGGTCTAAAGTAGTGTAATTTACCTAATTAACGCAAGTTTGCATTAATTAAACTTGCTCCTAAAGTAAGTTTATCGGATCAACCTATTTTGCGCCCCCCCCCCCTAAAAAATCCTGGATCCGCCCCTGAAATCATCACACCTGTTCCACCAGTTGTTAGAAGAAAAAAACCTTATTTTCACAAATTTCATCAACCCCCCTCCCCCTTTTTTATAAAATCCTACATAGGCCAATCAGTTGAGTCCACTGTATATAAATAATAGGTTGTCATAATTTGTATATAAATTAAGTCATACCTGTGAGATGGGACAGTTGCAAACCACTTGGCCGGCTCACCAAGTTTTTTTTCTGCTTTCACAAATACGAATAATGCACTTTCTAACCATTTCTCATTGATTGACGCAAACACACTAATCCATAAGTGCACAAATAAGTGGGAGGAGCTTTTTGTTCACACCGAGAATGAAGAGCCAGAAGCCATCTGCGGTAAACTTACTGCTAATTGTATAAACTGTGAGGCAACGCTACAGCGTTGCCTCTGATATATAGCTCTTATGAAAGTACTAAAAATATTTAGTGTAAAGAGCGAGGTACTGACTAGGGGACAAATCCAATCATATTCCTAATAATTTCTGTTCGTTTTAAGTTTTGATGTTGCTCCTTACTTTCAGTTGAAAAACTTGTTTTTTTAATTTAATTTTTGATAGTCTTTTTAAATAATGCTGGGAAATCTCGCGCCCCCTTCATAGAAATATTTCTTCCCCCATGAAAACTTCTTCCGTGGAAAGATCCTCCCATGTAAACTCCCCCATGTAAAAAATCTTTCCCATGGAAAGATCCTTTTTCGAAAATCAGGCAAATTTTCTAAGGCACGTACCTTTTGATGGGTAGGACTAAGCTTGATGAAACTTATATATTTTAAATCAGCATAAGAATCTGATTCTTTTGATGTATCTATTGGAATCAGAGTTCCGTTTTTAGAGTTTTGGTTACTATTGAGCCAGGTCGTTCCTTACTTACGGTTCGTTACCACGAACTGTTTGATTTCATACACCTCAGAATAGTTTACAGAAAAGGTAGAGATACTAAAAAAAATCATCCTGCCTGAACAGATACCACGTTTTGATTTTTTAACAGTCAAGTAAAATGTACCTGTTTCACAACAGGACAATTTTCTCCCTTTAACTTAAATCCTTTATATATTCAGACATTGAAAAAAAATATATACAATAGCGAAAGAAAAGCAAATTATTTCATATTTCAATGATCTTTGTTTTGATTTTGATGGGCAATCGAACAGTTAGTGGTGGTGATCTATAAGTACGGAGCGACCCGGCTCAATAATAGCCGAAACTAAAAAGAAACTGAATTTTGATACTAATTTATATATCAAAATGATTGACTTATTATGTTGATTCCAAATACATAAGTTTCATTAAGTTTAGTTTTACCAATAAAAAGCTGCGAGCTTGAGAGGGAGGATATATCCATGGAGGAAGTTTTCATGGAGGAAGGGGCAGTGCTATGAAAGGGGCGTCGGATTTCCAAGCATCATTTGAAAAAAACGATCAAAAGTTAAATAATAAGAAATACAATTTTTCAACTGAAAGTAAGGAGCAACATCAAAATTAAAAACAAACAGAAATTAATACGTATATACTTGGGTTCGCTCCCTAGTCATTACCTCGCTCTTTACGCTAAAGTTTTTTTTTGTACTTTCATCAGAGCTATTTATTCCAATTGACGGCCTTTGTGATTAAGGAGTCATTCTTAAAGAATTGGAACAAAATTTGAACTTCAGTGTAAGGAGCGAGGTATTGACTATGGGTGAATCCCCTACTATAGGTAATAATAGGTTATTATAGGTTCTCTTAAATTAGGTCCCCTAATATAGGTTTTCTTAAATTTGACTGGGTGAAAATAATAATTGAGTCTTTTAACATTAAATTGTTTCAAATTGGGCTTAATGAAATGTCTCCGGTGTCTTCATTTATAGCCAAATTTCTGTTTATATATTTTTGTATCTCAATGATCTCTTTAAAAGACTGCGGTAGGCCATTTACAGTAGATATTAAAGTTGCCTCTTCAAAAAGAACAAGATGTATAGGGTTTCCAAATATATGCAGGGCCAAGGCGGACTCAAAGTTGTCATTTTTATTTTCCAATCTCGGGGACTCATCTTTCGAAATTTTTTGTGTTCATGCAAAATTTCACCAAATTGTTGATGGGTCCTACAAATGTAAAATTTCCCACATGATGAAATTTCCTACATTGGTAGGACCCATCAACAACTTAGTGAACGTGTTAATGAACACAAAACTTCAAAAGATAAGTCCCTGAGATTGGAAAATAAAAATGACAACTTTGATTTTCTTGCTTTCAGTGATTGGGGTATATTTGATTGGTGGAATTGGCATATTGATGCAACATATTTCTAAAGTTTTGAAGCCAGAGGCTTTCTATCTTTGTGCTGCGTAGTTTGAATTACATAGATTAGTTAGATAAGGTTGCAGGTATGTCAGATAGAAGATTGC
>JAQQPU010026037.1:0-11722 GCA_029168905.1 Artemia sp. Kazakhstan ARC1039 | reverse complement strand
AGCCTATTCATACTCAACAAAGAGTGACCAATCGAATGGTATAACTTTTATCTCATACACACGATCCTTTCTCAGAGTATCATAGGTATGTTTGAGAATGCAGGCGACAAGATCCACTTCATACTTTCCATCATCAAATTTGATGGTGGGGGAGAATTTCGTCCAAAAATCGCTTGTTTTATTCAAATCATTGTAGAGAGGGTCGGAGACATTGGACATAAACGTTACATAAAAATCATTGGGTATTGTGTATGTCCTCGGCGGATATCCAGGAATTAAAATCAGAGTTGTATCAAGGCCAACGAACAAGCAACTGTTACATGCCCCTGTGAGTACGAGTTTTTAATATGTTTTCAATCTGATATATTCCGGTGTTTTTTACTTTTTCGTAATTCATAATCATAAAAGCCACCAAGAATCTCATCATTTTTTATGTCACGTAGACGATACGTTATGAGTGTAGTGTCCAAGAGTTTGGAGACTTTAAAAAGTTCAGTGGACCATAAGTAATTACCCTTTCACAAAACATTAGTAGTTCGATTGATTCGAAAAGTATCACCAACATTGAATTTCTTCTTTTTCTTCTCATTAACACCACCACAACCATTGGAATATTGTTTAAGAAAAGTATCAAGTATATTGACATCATGATGAACTTCTGTTGGGGTTAAGTTGGACGGGGATCGATGTGAACGTTTTTGTCCACATTGATTATAAATCAACATGATTTTATCCAAATCATGAATAAAAGCAGCAGTATTTTTCAAAGGGCAATATCTAGAAATTAAAAGTCGAATAGTTCTTATCAGCCGTTCAGCCAATGCTGCCTTTATTAGACTATGACTATGATACAAGATTGTATTATGTTTCAATAGAACCGTCTTTCCATAGGGATTAACAAATTCACTACCCCGATCCGTTTGAATATTTTTATAGCAATCCTTTTCAAGGATGATTTCAAGAGCTTTAGCAACTTCATCGCCGGTTTTTTGACCGCAGTGGAATGGCATATGCATAGCGACTAAAAACACTGACTGCAAGTAGAATGTACTTGTATGGGTGATTGTGACGCCGTCGAATCTCATCCAGAGTCAAAAGATCTGCTTGTAGTATTTGTAATGGGAAAAAGGCTTTAGTTTTTCGATAGTGATTACCGCGAACTCTACGATTACGATGTAGAGTGTAACTTGATTCATTCTGTAAATACTTTTCCGCCCGATTCTTTTCAATTCCAGTGACTTGAGCAAGTGTGGTGGGTGAACTTAAACTTCCCACTGCACCAATATTCTCATAAACATGTTTTAATGCTTCAACCATTTTGAACGTGAAGTGTCCTCTGCCCATTTGCATACTAACAGGAGATGGTGAGGGAGATGCTGTGATATTAAGACGTCTACGCGTGACTCCTCCACTAATAACTTTTGTCAAATCATTTCCACTTGGCGTGCTAGTATTTTCCGAAAATGATTTAAAAACATCTTTTGAGATTTGACTAAATTCCTTTAATCGTTTTAAAATATGTTTATTGGCAATAAGACTTTTGGGAAAGTTTGATGAGTTTAAACATGTATGCATATGACTTTCAAATGATACAAATCTTTTACGATTCGTGACCAAATCTGACAATAAATCAAGTAGAATATAGGTCTTGCCATGGATTACAACCTGATTCCCATTAGCATCAATTTGAACATGTTCACTGTCATTGAGATATGTCAAGAGTCTTTTACTCTTGACATATCTCAATTGTCATAAATTTAGACAAATCTTCTTCTTTTGGTATTATTGTTGTTGTTGTTGATGATGAAGATGATGATAGAGTCTTTTCCTTATTGTGATCAATGACATTTACTTTGAGTGGTCTCTCACGATAAGGTTTATGTTCGTCGGCTCGGCAAAGTGCATTTTGAAGCAGAATTAATTTTTCATCGTCGGCAATTGTCTCATTGTTAATGAATTTATTGAGATTGTCCTCGAAATGTTCCTTTGGCGAAAGGGCAAGTTCAATTGGAGTCAATTTTTAGGGTTTGGCCATTCTCTCTCTAGAGAAAACTGTTTACAAGTCCTGCAATGATTAGCAGTAAAAGTGTAGAGATGTCACCACCCGCTTGAAGAAGTCGTTTTTTTAAAAAATCGTTTCCTTTATTTTTGCTTGCCGCTGATGCTAGATAGCGTACAAGGGAACGATGTTACTTTGTCTGCTGCTTAACAACTTCTGGCAGTTGAACATTGCCTTCAGTTAGATTTAAACAAAGTTCAGATACGAGATTAATGAATTCTCTGTTGACACCATTTTTTAGTATGGCCTTCCTAAGTTGTGGTTTTGAATTACCTAGGACGGTGAATAAATGTCGATGTTCATGTAGTTTCTTCGGTGTCATGATTGCAACTAACGGCCTTTTTTACTGTTCACCGGCAGATATACAGTAATTTCGTAATTTCATATACAGTAATTTCATACAGTAATTTATTATTATCTATTATTTGCCATTTGAATTCTAAGAGCAGCAGCTTTTCAGACGATTTAGGTATGATATTACAAGAAAAAGAACCATCTACCTATGCGCCATTTATAACTCCACCTCGTTGCAATCGTGCCAACGCCGATAAAATAAATTTCAGGTCATAGCTGGAATTGTGTATATAAACAGGTAGAAACAATTGTTGACTAACGTTTAAATTACACGATTTATGGACCACTCCACGAAAATTGCTTCAATTCCTTCAATTCCTTGTCACTTTGTTGGAGTGAATTTTGAAAGTTCTTAAATCGCAAGATGGCCCTTTCACTGCTAACCGTTTGCACAGATTGACATCCGTGACGCTTGCAATGCTTCATCTGATTGTTCAACTTAATTTCTGACCGGAATCTAGAAAGGCATGTTGGACAATAGTAACATATCCTATTACGTTCCCTTTTACCCTCACTTAAAACCAGACTTATTTTTGGTATTGGAAAAAATGTCCAATTGAATCGGGATCACTGGCTGGCTTGTAAGGAAGCCAAACCCAATGTTCCACTGATTCAATGGTCGGAGCCCTCACTGGAAATATAACCCAATTTTTGCGCTCACCCCCCTCAAATGCCGTTTTATATTGTATAACAGTAACACCAACTTTTAAATATGCATTAGCCCGCTCAAAAATAGCTATCCCATTAGGTGTTACTGGATATTGATAATTTAAACAATTAAAATCAACTTTAGGGAAATTTGGACTCCCATTAACTGCATAATCGTCCAACAGCATCTTACTACCTTCCTTTTGCAGAGGCTTGTGAGCTGCCACAAGAAATGCATATTTGAAGCATTGAAGCCCTGTATCGAAACAAAATCGCTGTACACCTTTACATTCATTTAAATCTTCATAATATTTTGGACCCACCGCCCCCTCCCACCTCTCCTTAAAATAAAGTTCTTTTTAAATTTACCCACATTAATATCCAAACTCCCAATAAATAAAACCACCGACCCACAACCCACCTCAGTATAATTATCCAATTTTGTTACCATATTATCAACCCATTCCATAAAAACACCCTCAAAATTATTCAGGTCTGGATGAAGTGTTAGCATTTCGGTATGTAAATAACGCTCATACACTTCATCCACCTTTTCATTTAAATAAATTATTTTTTGTGCGATTGCAGCCTTAATCCCATCCCTCCCACCTCCCTCCTGAATCACTCTTTCAAGAAGGGCTCGAATCTTGCCCACATAGGAGTGTACTACGTCTACCGGATCCGTTATGATGCTACCTGAGGTTAGTGAATTAAATGGATCCTCAAACTCAGCCTTATAAACATACACATTGTGCAAGGCAGAGTCAACTAAATTAAAATCAGGCATGATAGGGGGCGTTACGGGGATTTCATGTCCTCCACCAATTTGCTCAATGATGGGGATGTTGCGTGGTGTGAAATCCCGCAAATTCCTCATTATACCCCCGAGTGTATCAGGACTGAGACGATCAGCCCATTCGAGGGTAGTTGGTTGAGCCATACCTCCTTTAGATGTATTTGGTACATTAATGTAACTATCCCCATTATCTGGAAGAAGCATACTATAATTAAAATCGGACATGACAGGGGGTGGTACGGAAATTTGATGTCCTGCACTAATTTGCTCAAAGGTGGAGATGTTGTGTGGTGTGGAATCCCCAAACTCACTCAACAAACCCTCGAGTGTATCAGGACTGAGAAGTACACTACTACTACTACTACTACTACTACTACTACTACTACAATTATCACCAAACGAATCACTTAACAAATGTTTAATCCATTCCTGTGATTCGTCATGGATATTATCTTCGAATTGTGTCGGTGGTGGGAGTTCCTGTGCATTTATCTAAAAATAAATGTGAAGTTACTTTTTCTTTTACCAGAAAAAGAAGATTTAGATAGTCTCTGTGTGTGTGTGTGTGTGTTTGTGTGTATTTGTGTGTGTGTGTGTATGTGTGTGTATGTGTGCGTGTGTATGTGTGTGTGTTTGTGTATGTGTGTGTATGTGTTTAATATGATTCTTCAAGTTTAACCTGGTATAAGAAAGAGAAATTATATCATATTTTCTTTATTATTTTTTTATATGGTGATGTGACACTTCTATTAAGCTGAAAAAAACCTTTTATAACTTTTGTTTACTTCTTAATTTACGTTAGATCCTAACATTTAAACGTTGTGGTTTTTTTGTCATTAAAACATCGTTCACAAACATACACACTTAATAACTGTTTTTTTTTAACACGTACATTGGGATAGACATATACAGAGATAAGAGAGAGAGAGAGAGAGAGAGAGAGAGAGAGAGAGAGAGAAGATACAATTTTTCTTACGTAATCGTGGAGAGAGGCGATTGGTTCCATGACTACATCAGCTTCTCAAATTGGAACTATAGCTTGCCTGTTGGGTGTGGCAGATGGTTGTGGCATCTCGTTGTGAATGTTGGATGTGGCAGTTGACCAGTTGACAGTTGGCTGATGTTTGATGGGTCCGGATGGTAGTAGCATATTGTTGTGGATGCTGGATGTTGCAGCTGGACAGTTGGCTATTGGGTGGCATACGGTGGATTTTGATGGGATTAATGGTTTCGACCTACGACCATATTGCATAACAGTTGGTCTGTTTGAAATAACCACTGGAGTCGCTTCACCCCTCCTGGTCTTCTTAACGGGTAGGGGTAGCTCTGGGAAATCCAAAAAAAATAAAAAAATAGTCTGTTTTTCATGAAAAAATATTGAATGAGATCCATCAGTCCTCATCAATAGTATGCACAAGAATATGTTTAGAAACTTAAATTAAAAGTGTCGTTCTATTTTTCTGATATGATTTAGATGTAAAAAAAAGTTGAAAAAAAGAAAAAAAGTAAAAAAAAATGGTCACTACAAACATTATTTTTCTAATAGTAAACGTCGCGACACACATATCTATATCATTCCCATTTTGAAGTTAGAAAAAAGAAAAAAAGAAAAAAAAATGGGGGGGGGGAAAGGGGAAAAGGGAGGGTAAGGAGGGCAGGGGGGTGGAACAGGGAGGGGTATAGGGTTGGAGGATAGAGGGGGTGGGGAATATGGGGCAGTATCAAAATAAGTATGATTTGCCTCATGTACTAGGCTCGCAAGCCATTTAAATGCAGTGTTTACATACTTTTTTTGTTTTGATATTGCTCTTTACCAACCTCTGGAGATCCATATTCGAAAATATTTAACAATTCGTTAACTATAATGGGGAATGTATAAACCACCCGTTAAATTATAGTAGAATTAATTTCTTTACCCACTAAGAATATAAATTAATAACGTACTTCTTGCGTGTAGCCTTCATCAATATTCCTTTTGTTAGAATGCATGATTGTATTTCAAATGCCAATTTTGAACTGAGAAACTAACTCATTGTCAGAGTTTTTATACCCGTGTTCAAGGCTAAACATAAAACAACCACGCCTAAAATATTGCTTAACAGACAGGATTCCATAGCCATTAACTTCATTCAACCATACCATTAAAACAACCATCGATGTATGCATGATATGTGAACAGCCATGACTCTATCAGAAACATGGAATTTGATACCAAAATCATTGTTTCGTGAACAACAAGAATTTGTTGTTTCGTGAACAACACGAAATTGTTTCGTGATCATGGTATATTCATTCTAATTACAACGTAAAAAAACAACCAAAGATATAATTTTTTAAGGCATGGTGATTTCTATCTTTCTGATACCTTAGATTGACACTATACAGGAGTACTGTCCGCTTCCTTTAATTAACACTATAAAGGAGTACTGTGCGCTTGTATGGTGGGGGGACTGTTCGCTTCCTTATATTATAGCTACAGTAATACCCCAGCTACCCGCTCTCTTTCATTGACATAAAAAGGGAGTACTGTGCGCTTGTATGGTGTTGGACTGTCCGCTTCCTTATATTATAGCTACAGTAATGCCCCACCTGCCTGCTCTCTTTCATTGACATAAAAAGGGACTACTGTGCGCTTGTATGGGGGGGGGGACTCTGCGCTACTGATCATTATAGCTACACTACTTATCTACGTGCTTTTTATCAATTTTACCATCCAAAAGTGCCATATAGCACTAAAAACGGCACTTTTGATACCATTTCTTAAGTTGAAGAGTTCGGAAGCATAAAACTGTACCATTGCAATAACTATTATTCAAAGCCCTTAACTGAAATTTTATAGAATCCCCTCACATATAATCCTCCTCCAGACGCTCTTAGTAAGTTTCAAAAATCAACTAGTCATATTGAAAGTAAAAGTTATTAGTGAATAAAAAAGCAAGCGCTACCGGTTCAATCGGGATATTTTCAGGCTAGAGTGAGAAATATTTTGTGTGCTTTCTTATGCTGATTTTCATCAAATTAAGGCTATTGCTGAAAATTCTTTTCAGAATGATTTTAGGGTTTCTAGACAAAACTTTCTGAGAAATTACACCGTTTAAAATTGGAAAAGCCCTCTAATAATCCACCTCTTGTCCCAAAAGTGCATCCTAGTCCTGTTGTGATAAATCTCAGCTCCAAAACCCCTTCCAGCAGAGCAAAATCAGGTTCCGTCGAAAGAATTAAAATTTTCGACAGCCCAATCGAAAATACCTTATAGTGAAATTATCGCGAACACGGAAGCGGCATTTCATGACTCTCGTGTGGATATTGGAGAGATTGCTGAGGTAAGAGCACAATTTGTTGAAACCTTGTTGCACTCACCTTCTGTTTATAATCCAAATTCAAATTTTTTTTTAGTAAAAATGAACACTGGGTCTTACACGCACTACATAAAGATCATTCCAGGACTATTACAAAAGCCGATAAAGGCAATACTGTTGTTGTATTAGATTCAGATGAGTAAGACAAAAAAGTCAGAGAAATTTTAAATGATTCTAACGCATATGAACAATTAGCTACCGATCCCGGAGAAAAATTCCAGGAAGTCTGGAAACAGCTTTCTTATCTAAAACGAAAAGGTGAAATTACAGATCAACTGCACAAAAAGTTTTACCCACGCGGGTGAACGGCCCCTCGCTTTTATGATCTTCCTAAAGTTCATAAGCCTGATCATCCACTTCGACCCATTGTTTCTTCTTTAATTCTCCTACAGCCAAAAAAGGGAAATTCTTATCAGTTGTATTTCACCCATTAATTCAGGCTCAAAAATCCTATATTAAAAATTCCGCTGATTTCGTTTCCAAGGTAAAGCAAGTTTCCGTTAAACCAAATACAAGAATTGGCAGTTTTGATGAAGATTCAATGTATAGGAATTGTTATCCTCAATAGGCCGAGATGATTTTGGAGCATAAACTTAATTCTGACCCATCTATATTAGAAAAATCTACTCTTTCGAATCAGACATTTCTTTCACTTACAGCCCTTTGTAACAGAACTTCTTTTTACTTCCATTATAGCGGCATTTTTTATAGACAGAAATATGGGCTTTCCTTGGATGCCACCTTTTCTCCAGTACAGACTGATATCTTCATGGAAGACCTTGGAAAAAGGGCTATTTTGCAATGTTTTTTAAACCTGAATTTTTGGTTCGTTTTAAAGACGACATTTTTTATTTGTGGGAGCATGGTGACGAGTCTCTGGGTTCTTTTCTTCACTTGCTCAACTCCTTGGATCTAAAACTTAAATTTACTCAGGAATTAGGAGGCGTCTTCATTTCTTAGATGTTCTGGTGCACCGAAATGATACATGTTTCGAGTTTTGTGTCTATAGAAAACCCACACATAATGACCGTTACTTAAATTATTCCTCTAATCATTCTCCTGCTGTGAAAAGGGGAGTTGTCACTTCTCTAGTTGATAAAGCATTGAAAGTTTGTTCAACACGCTTCTTGGATTTAGAGCTCAACCACCATAGAGATATTTTGTTTGGGAATGGTTATCCAATTAGTTTAGTCAGTTCTGTAATTGCAAAACGCATTAAAAGATTATCGGATAGTTACACAGAAAACACAAATCAAAGGAAAAATTCAGTTTACCTTGGTCTCCCATACGTTAAAGGGGTTTCAGACCACATTTCAAAAAATCTAAGAAAAAATAATATTTACACTTATTATAGACCCAGAAAACTATCAGGTCCCAAATTTATCAAGGTAGAGACCTTATCCCGATAGATGAAAACTCCGGTGTCTACAGAATTTCTTGTTCGTGTGTTCTTTGATATATTGGAAGAACTGATCAGCGACTCACGGATAGATTAACTCAGCACTCTAGTTCCATTAATTATACACTTAAAAAACGGGTAAAAAACAGAAAATTTTTACTCTGCCCTTGCAGAGCACATTTTTGAAAAACCAGACGGTACTATTTTATTTAATCAAGCAAGCCTAATTTCACATGACAAAGGTATTGTCCAGCACTACAGAGAAGCTGTTGAAATTTGTAAATACCAACATATAGGTCTAGCTTTAAACAGAGATTCCGGTGATTTAAGAATAAACGAGTCATATTTCGGTTTTCTCGAAAGAGAAGCCAATACTTTAGTAATCCCTGAAATAAACCTTGAACCACTTTTCCAGTCATATAATCAAACACCTGAACAACCCCTTAGGTCTCAAGACATAGTTCTCCAACTTATTTAATTGCTGGTTCATTTTGTGTTTGAGTGAATGAATTGTTTTCCCTTTCTTTTATTTCTCAGTTGTTAGATAGTATCCGTCGATGGCAGTTCACAATTTTCTGGATTTTGTGCAAATCACGTATATTGGCGAACAACTCACTTTTATGGTTGTTAGGTATTTGGTTTTAATTCTTATAATTTTCGGCTTTTATTGAGTTTTATTCATCTTTTAAGTTTTTGTTTTTTTCTTTGGTTTTTTCGTTCTTTTCACATTGACTTTCCGCGTTTGTTTTTTGTTGTTTTCTTCTTTGGCACTTTCCTTGGATGCATTATTTCTTTTCACGCTGAAGAAGAGAGACGTTTGTCCTCTCGAAATATTCGCTTCCTGTTGTGTTATTTTCACATTGACTTTACGCGTTTGTTTTTTGTTGTTTTCTTCTTTGGCACTTTCCTTGGATGCATTATTTCTTTTCACGCTGAAGAAGAGAGACGTTTGTCCTCTCGAAATATTCGCTTCCTGTTGTGTTTTTTCAGTATTTAAATTAGGCATTTAAAAAACCCATTTTTGCTCGTTTTTCTTTCTTTATGTTATGTCAGGACAATGTGGTTTAAGAAATTATCTTCATCATACTTATGGGGACCATTCTACCAATGTTGTTACTACACTCATATCTCTTGTGAGAAAAAAAAGCTAATTTGATTAATCAACAGTATTTTCTTCATAATTGTAAATTGAACCATATCTTAACCAAATCAGTGCAACCTTCACTTCACTTAAGCACACGTAACGAATGGCAATTTACGGAGCGTATAGGGTCTGGTATTTTAAATCATGTTATTAGCGATTGCAAAAGCAAGTGCTACCGGTTAAATCATGATATTTTGAGGCTAGAGCGAGAAATATTATGTAAGCTTTCTTATGCTGATTTTCATCAAATTAAGGCTATTGCTGAAAATTCTTTTCAGCATGATTTTAGGATTTCTAGACAAAGACTTTCTGAGACATTACAGCGTTTAAAATTGAAAAAAAAACTCTTTAATAATCCACCTTTTGTGCCAAACGTGTATCCTGGTCCTGCTGTGATAAATCTCAGCTCCACGCTCCTTACAACAAAGTGAAATCAGGTTCTGTCGAAAGGATTGAAATTTTCGATAGTCCCTTCGAACATACCTTATAGTGAAATTATCACGAACACAGAGGGGGCATTTCATGACTCTCGCTCGGATATTGGAGAGATTGCTGAGGTTAGAGCAGAATTTGATGAAACCTTGCTGGATTCGCCTTCTGTTAAAAATCCAAATTTAAAAATTTTTAGTAAAAATGAACCCTTGGTCTTACACGCACTACATAAAGATCGTTTCAGGATTATTACGAAAGCCGATAAAGGTAATACTGTTGTTGCATTAGATTCAGATGATTACGACAAAAATGTGAGGGAAATTTTAAATGATTGTAACACATATGAACAATTAGCTACCGATCCCACAGAAAAAAATTGTCCAGGAAGTCCAAAAAGAGCTTCCTTATCTAAAAGGAAAATGTGAAATCACAGATCAACTGTATAAAAGGTTTTATCCACGCGGGTGAACGTCCCCTCGCTTTTATGGTCTTCCTAAAGTTCATAAGCCCGGTAATCCACTTCGAAAAATCGTTTCTTCTTTTAATTCTCCTACAACAAAAATAGGGAAATTAATATCAGTTGTATTTCGCCCACTAATTCAGGCTCAAAAATCATATATAAAAAATTCCGCTGAGTTCGTTTCCAAGGTAAAGCACGTTTCGGTTAAACCAAATGCAAAAATTGGCAGTTTTGATGCAGATTCAATGTATACCAATTGTGATCCTCAAAAGGCCGAATTGATTTTGGAGCATAAACTTAATTGTAACCCAACTATATCAGAAAAATCTACTCTTTTGAATCAGACGCTTCTTTCACTTACATTCCTTTATAACAGAACTTCTTTTTACATCCATTATAGAGGCACTTTTTATAGACAGAAATATTGGCTTTCCATGGGTGCCCTCTTTTTTCCAATACAGGCTGACATCTTCATGGAAAACCTTGGAGAAAGGGCTATTTTGCAAAGTTTTTGTAAACCTGAATTTCGGGTTCGTTTTGAAGACGATATCTTTTATTTGTGGGAGCATGGTGACGAGTCTCTGTGTTCTTTTCTTCACTTGCTCAACTCCTTGGATCCAAAACTTAAATTTACTCAGGAATTAGAGGTAGAAAGGTGTCTTCCTTTCTTAGGTGTTCTGGTGCACCGAAATGATACATATTTCAAGTTTTGTGTCTATAGAAAACCCACACATAATGACCGTTACTTAAATTATTCCTCTAATCATTCTCTTGCTGTGAAAACAGAAGTTGTCATTTCTTTAGTTGATAGAGCATTGAAAGTCTGTTCAACACGCTTCTTGGATTTAGAGCTCAACCACCTTAGAGATATTTTGTTTGGGAATGGTTATCCAATTAGTTTAATAAATTCTGTAATTGCGAAACGCATTAAAAGATTATCGAATAGTTACACAGAAAACACAAATCAAATGGAAAATTCAGTTTATCTTGGTCTCCCATATGTTAAAGGGGTTTCAGACCACATTTCAAAAAATCTCAGAAAAATAACATTTACACTTATTATAGACCCAG
>JAQQPU010026036.1:0-11722 GCA_029168905.1 Artemia sp. Kazakhstan ARC1039 | reverse complement strand
TAATGCGGAAATAGCTCCAGCCATTAAAAAACGATAGTGCAAAAAAAACAGGTTGAAGATAGGTTGTAGAAATCCAATGACGTTTTCTTGAATGTAAAATGTTCAGTATGGCCTTTAAATAATTGATAAACTTCCCTTACTATAATAAATGCAAAACCCCTAAGTTGAATATATAGAATAAGTTTTAGAAACAGTATCTTATGTCTAAACAGTTTATGATAAACAGCAAGCAGATAAAGATAAATCCCAACAAAATACATGCCGCTTAAGGTTAATTACACTGACGTAAAAATACGTCATAAGATACTCTGCCCCTATAACAGCTAAAATTGCAAGGAAACTCATTTTTTCGTTACAGTGATGGGTCTCCTTTTCTCTTTTTATTTTACCAAGTGTGATCAAGCTAAACCAATAATTGTAGAATGCTGGGAGAGGGCTCTTTTGAAATCGACATATCTTTTGCCCTTTCTAAATGGCAAAAGATGATACTAAAATTATTGATAAAAATTGAATCTTTGTATACAGGATGATATAACACCCATATCTTTTGAAAGTTGGCTCTCTGGGGTATTATGTCATATTTGAATGACTCTGGCCTCATACTGTGTAATGTCATCATATTCACTTGTAAATGTCTTGTTGGAGGGATTTCAAGCTTATTCCCCAAAATTTGCTTAAATCGATTTTCAAAATCACATAAAGACTAACTGAGATAAAAGTTACCATTCCTGAATTACCTACAAATGGCAACTTTTTATGGCCTGTTTTTTTTTTTTTTTTTTTTTTAACGTATCTAATTTTTGGTTTTGGCTACTATTTAATTTTTGGTTACTATTGTCCGTGGTTCGTTCTTTACTAAGTTGCAGGTACCACTGCAACCATGATGACTCGTGACGTTCTGTAAGCTGCTCCTTGCGCTTCGGCTTGCTAATCCCGTTTCAACATAGCAGCATCTGTCCAGTTTTCTTTATTTTGTTAGCCAGAAAGTAGGAAGATGGGGCTGGAGTTGTCGTAAGAGATCTTAGATATTTGCTGTGATGCAAAACCATTAGCTTTATATTGAGTTATCACATTGAGCAAGACTGTTGAGAATTCGCAGTCTGGCGAATACTTTGACTCCCACAAAGTACTTGGCGTTGCATAGTATTGTTTTGTGTCGGATCAACGACGCTTTTTGACTACTATATAGGACTTACTATATAGGACTACTATATAGGGACAGAAAGTTTCCTATACAGGTATTTTGGACAAGGCGGCTCTAATAGTGTACTTTTTGTTCTGATCTGACGCTATTTTTAGGACTTATGGGCTATTGTATTTCTTAGTATGGGACGTGATCGTCTCTTGCTAGCTTGCAAGCTACCGCTGCAACTCGGAAGGTCCTTGTGTCGGCCCTACTGTGTCGCTACACTTGGGTTTGAACTCTGGGTCCCGAGACGTTAGGAAGACATGGCAAGTAATCAATTCTGTTATCAGGCCATCTTCTCTGCCTCCTTCTGCCCCTTCAAGTATTGTGATGGAAGACGAAAATGTAGAGGGTGAGCTAAAAGTTCAAGATACGCTTACTTCCTATTTTGCTAATATCGGCAAAACTACAGCCTCTTCTGTAAGTCCTTCTTCTTCTCTACCTGACTCTAGGTCTTACCTTGGACCGTTTTGTCCTAAATCAATGGCGTTGGAACCTGTCTCTGAAGCTGAAATAGCCAGAATTGTCAATGATTTGAGGGTTTCTTCATCTTCTGGCCAAGACCGTATTCTGACTAAGGTTGTCAAGTTCATTCTTCCTGTCATGGTTTCTGCCCTCACAAGACTTATCAATCTTTCCTTTGAAAATGGTGTTTTCACAAGTGCTTTAAAGCGTGGTCGCGTTATTATTCTTTTTAAAGGTGGACCAATGAATGATTATGCAAATTATCGTCCCATATCTCATATCAATGTTTAGTAAAATTTTTGAAAAAGCAATGCTTTCTCGACTTCTTGATTTTCCTAATTCTAAACACTTTTTCATGATTTTCTGTTTGATTTTAGGGCGAAGCACTAAGCTGAGCATGCATGCGCAACTCTTGGAATTATTTACATTCAGTTCTTGACTCTGGTCTGATACATGCTGCTCTTTTTCTCGATGTACGAAAAGCATTCGACTCATTAACACACAAGATTTATCTTTGGAAACTGTCCCATATTGGTATAAGAGGGTTTGCTTATTCTTGGTTTCTATCATATTTATCTGGTCGAGTCACCTTGGTTGATCCGCACTTTTCTAACCCTTCTGAAATAGAGTTTGGCGTTCCACAAGGATCTGTCATTGGGCCGATACTCTTTTTAATCTACGTCAATGACCTTATTAATGCGGTTCAAAATTTAAAACCTACCATCAAAAGGTTCTCTATGTAGACCTAAAGATCATTACGTTCGATTCCTAGGCATCTTGCTTGACGCAAATCTTTCCTTCAAGCATCATATTGACCTAATTAAAATGAAAGTGTCCAGGAATCTTGGAATCCTTAGAAAGCTCAAATACATATTTCCTGGGTCGATTCCTAGAATCTAGTTCTACAGCCCAGTTCAGTCTTATGTTTCATATTGTTCTGCTATTTGGATGTCAACTTTTCCCCTGTCTTTGACGCCACTTTCAAAACTTCATTATAAAACAAGGACTCTTATTAAGGAAACTAACCGATCTTCACTTAAACCCTTGCTTGATTTGAAATCTCTCTATTTTCTTTCTTGTTCTTCTTTCATGTTTTTACAGTTTGCACGGCCATCTTCCTGCTGCTCTATGCAATAATATATCTTTTGTTTCTAATCAATCGACTTATCATCTCCGTACTTCCAGCAATTTACAGATTCTTCATGCTCCATCAGTGAAGTCTGACTTCAACCCTATGACAGCTTGCAACAGGATTTGGTCCACATTCCCTGTCTCTGCACGAAGCTGCCACTCGTTTCGTTTGTTCAAAGAATTATGTTAGAGAATTTCTAGCTAGTAATTAAGTTTTTTCCTGGTTTCCCTTGGAGATGATGTCTCTGGATTGAGTTGGATATTTATTTTAGTTAGTGAAATCATGCGCTATCCCGTGCCTAGCTTGTCATTTTGGGGATTATTAAGGTGGGCGACTGGATTTTTTTGGTTTTTGTTTATATTTTTTTGTGTTGGTTTTTTTTCCTGTTCTTTCCCGGCCATGGAGCCTTATGGGGGAAATTGTGTTGAAGTAGTTTTTTGTTTGTTATTTTTTATTGTTATATAAAGAACTCAGATCACTTTTGATTAGCTCAAAAATTTGAGGTTTCTTTGGTATTCAAAAAGAGCATTTGATGGCAAACAGTAATACTGCATTTGAAACAATTGACAGTCATTTGGAATTTACAAGCCAATGACTAGAAAAATTCCTTTATCCGTGTTATTGACCTGCGCAAGGGAAAATTTCTTAATTTACCTTAGGGGACAGAATTCTGTGTGTCTATGGGTGATTTCATATTTTGCATTTCAGACTGTTTTTATAATGCTTCAATTTTCTTCCAGGAAGAATTGTTGGACCTTCAAAATGCACCAGAATCTTTGAAGAGACCCTTGTTTTTGGATGAGCCCTTTTGCACTGCCATGTGAGTATTGGTATCTAAGCTTAAAAATGGTGTTTTTGCCCAAATTCAAAATACGTGTTATGATCTATACGTTCCACACAGAGGTTTAACCTCCCCACCCCCTAGATTTAAAAAAATATTTTTTTGGCATTTTTATTGAAAATGTTTTTTTTTTTTGTTGTTGTCATCGAAAATGACTTTCTTTGGTATTTTAATTTTACAAAATACAAAATAACAGCAAAATTGCTCCCCTCTAATACATTCCCCCCCCCCCATTACGTTTTCGTGAATGGATTCTGCTGAGTTTTCCCAGCCAAAGTTTTATGGGACTGTCGGGATATGTTTCCAGTTCGGGGAGGGAAGGGAGAGGTATCTGAAGCCAAAAATTAATTTGTAGGCCCAATTTTTTTTTTTTGGGGGGGGGGGGGAGGGGGTCAACATTAGAGAATGCAAAATCAGTGAAAATAACTCTAGGGAGAAAATGTAGAAAAACAGCTGACTAGTGGTATATCAGACCCTAAGGTTTTAGCAGCCTGGCGTCCTGAATTGATTTGATAGATCAGTTGTTTGGTCCGATCTTAAGAGGGGATTTTTTCCCCTTCCGATCTTAGTTCGCTCTTTCCCTTTCCTTGCATTTTAGAATTTAGATATGAGAGAAGACGAAGTGGTTCTGCGCCCCCTGGCCCTGTCAAAGTCAAATATATGCCTATTCAAAACATACTTCGTGATTTTTATGTTGCACTAGGAGGGTCTCTTTATTTTGATATTTATTTTTAAATAAATATCAACATATACTATTTATTTATAATAATATCAAAATTATATAATAAATATCATTGTTATTATATTATTATTTATTGATATTATTTTTTATTCAATAATATTATTTATTATTAATAAAGAATATTGTATAAGATATTATAAATATTTATTTTCAAATAAATATTTTAATATTATTTTAAAATGATTATTTATTTTTAAAAAAGAAGTTTTTTTTAGATAAGTAGAGAGAGATAATAAAACCTGAAACTAGCAGAAATGAAATCGCATAAAAACGTCTTTCTTAAAACGAATGTAAGTCATCTTAAATGAGAAAATTAACCTAAGAGAAACATACACTAAATTCAATAACCATGTCAGACTTAAAAATGACAGGTATCAAAATATGAATAAATCAGACCTAAAATGAACCTTAACTTAAACAAGTAATCAAGTGAAATCTTAAACCAACAGGGGCTACCTCACACAAAAGTAGAGCTGCTGCCATTTTCAACTCCATAAAGCCTAGTATAGGGTCAGAGGGGGAAAACAGGAGATAGTTCATTAAAAACTTGGTCAAAGCTAATTAGTTCATTCCTATACCTTCTTTTTATCAATCTTTGTACCAAGTTTGTGAATATCAGGGGTGGATCTAGAGCAGACTTGGGGGAGGTCTGATGTGACAAGGGTGCCAATAATAGACCAAATTGACAAATTTATTCTTAAGAAAAGAAAAAACAGGATAAGTGGGCGCCAGAGAAAATCTTGGCGGATCCCCCCCCCCCCTCTGGATCCGCCAATGGTGAAAGTGGTATAATGCCAGACATAATTTCATTCCTCTTCGGGAGTTTTACTGAGAAAAATGTTCCTATTTTGTTTTTAAAATCCCTATGACATACTATGTTTCATAACCAGAAAATACGAATTCAGAAACTTCCAAAGAAAAAAACTCCTACTACTCGTAACACCTCTCTGCAACACCAAACTGCCTGAGGCCTATGCAGCTTCTCCGGTGCTCTCTTCTCTTCCACCCCATTCTATTCAAATATCCCCTCGGTACTTTTCTGTTATAGCGACCCCACATAAGAATTGCGCTATATAAAACTCGAGAACAAACCGGTTTTTCATGTTTAAACCGGTTTTATTAAGAGACAATTTGCTTACGCTCAGTGAAAAACAAGTGGTGGGCTACAGAATACAGTAGACTTGTATAATTTGGCAAGGGAGGGGGTAAAGTATTTGGACAGCATGATGTTAGAAAACAATTCTTACTTCGTAATTTACAGAATAATTGTAGCTGACATATTTTACATGCAGACCCGCTATACCTTACCCCCCCCCCCCCTTTTGTGCAAATATATAGTCCAAATTTGTTTCTAAGGTATTATATTTTTAAAATGTTTTGGTATTTTTCATTAGGATTAACCTAACTTCATTTCTTGAGTGGGGTTGCTGTTACAGAAAAGTACCATCCCCTCTTTAGACCCTCCCAAGAAGTCCCAGTCTCTTTACATCCTATTCACACCCCATTCAAGGACGACCAGCTTCTCGTATAGCCCTAGAGGATTGAACGAAAAGGACGATCTTTGGCAATCTCTCATCCGCAGAACGTGTTCTAGCCATCTCAGTCTTTCAGCCTTTCTCTCATTATAGCCTGAAAAAGTGGAATAGGACCACATTTGTCGTATAGCTTACTGTTTGAAATACGATCAGTCAGACGGGTAACCAAAACATTCCATAGGCAATTTCTCTAGAAAACATCTAACAAATCCTCCTCTGTCTTTTGAAACGCCCACGTTTTAGAACCATACTTGACCGTTTTCGTCACCGTAGCTTCTACTATTCCAATCTTGGTTCGCTGACATCCTCCTATGCCATTGAACTCGCATGCTAATTTTAGGAGAGATCCATCCTCAACTAAAATTCCAATTTTTCTGTAGATACTAGGTTTGGCAGACGGCAGCCGTGATGGTAGGGCATTAGATTCCCGTTGTTGATTTCAATGTTCGAGTCCGACATTAGGCTTTTTTGTCTAAGATATATTCATTGTTGGGTGAAAGTTGGATTTGGAGAGAAAAAAAGCTGACTTTGGTTTTTGTATGGGGGGGGGATAAAAAATGATTTGCCCGATCACGTCGAGATTTCTCACTCCCAAATTTGTCATAAAATTTTTCAGCGCCCCTGAAAAAAGCATCAAGTTTCGCTAAATGGAAATGTCAAATACCACCATATTTTCTGGGACAGCGCATGCTTGTCTTTTTTTTATGGGGTATGTTTGACAGGATTTGCTGCCAGCAAATAATATTGTTACCCCTCTAGTTTTTTGTTGCCCCTCTCCCCAAGGTGGAGAATGTAAACATTAGAATATGTACCAGCCACCACTAAAACCTCTCAAAGAGCTACAGGTAGTTTATTGATCATAAATGATTAAAAAAAAAAGTCAATAAGATGGTGGTGAGGAAATAATAGCTGGCTGGTAAAAGTTTGTCCTTATATTATGTCCCTATATTACCTTACATTCTCAATTAAATCGGTTTAATTGGAAAACTAAAAAACATATTTAAATAAAAGCAAATTTGGTTAGTTCCTTGTTATTTTCAGGTTTAGCTTCTTTTTTTTAATTTAAGTTGGTACTGTTTATTCCGGTTGTTTTTTCGCTTGCGTTGAGGGTTTCTTGTTGTTTCTACAGGCAAACTATTTACTGATAGAAATTTTATTAATAAACAATGCTAAAAGTTTTTACAATTTATAACTACTGCACTAATGGGAAAGCTGTTGTAAAGTAGACAAATTAAAAGATATATATATAAGCACACCTACAAACAAAATAAAAATAACTAAAAAATATTCCAAATTCCTTCACATCATCACTTTCAAATAATTTTTTTGAATTTCGCTATAATTTTGAAGGAGAAAGAAGAAGTTATGTTTGTTCAATTGGACTTTTATGTTTGTTCAATTGGACTTTCGAATTTGTAAAAAAAAAAACTGTATTTGTCTATAATTAAGATTTAAATAAACTTAATTGCCTATAATATTGAAGATGTGATTATCCAAAAAGTGTTAGTTGTATTCTGTGTAATTGACCATTTTTATGCATAATTTATTACATAGCATAGAATGCGGTTTAACTTCTTTTTCTAAGTACCGACGACTGTGAGAATGAAACCTGTTAGTCTGTATTGGTTACCGTAATTGCTGTCTTTCATGACCATGTAGCCTGTATCCTTGAAAAAGGAAAAAAAATCCAAAATTTTATTTTTATGTTAAAGAACCTCTGTAGGCTATGTAATTTTTTGGTAATAGCCTAGTGAATACCAAAAAAAACATAGTTGAAAAAATCAACAAAATAAAAGCTAAAAACAAATGGTATAAAACAGTTTAAGAAGGTTTGGCTTTCCTATGAAGGTCTGACTGTCTTTGGAAATCAAGTATCTGTTAATATTTGTATTTTTCAGCCAAAGTTAACTGATGAGTTTTTACTTATTTATTTTCACAATTCAACGTTGCAACACTGGCAAAAATGTGATTACATTTAAAACTTCATAGTTATGTAACAACCAAAAGAGACATCTTAGAAAATATCGACTTTCAGGTGTGAACAAACTTAAGATGATCTAGAGGTATTTTTTTCATCCTCTTGGATAATTTTGATACTTGTGGATAATTTGGATAATTTTGATAATAAATTTTGTTTGGATGATATATTTTTATAATGTATTTTCATTTGGATATATTTTGTTTGTATACTAAATTTTATTTGGATAATTTTGATAATAAATTGGATAATGTTGGTACTTTTGGATAATTTAATGTTTTTGCAATTGTCAGTTCTAGACTCTTTTTTTTGTAGATACCGCCAAACCAACTTTTTTTTTGAATAGAGAGGTTGATTGTTCTGGTCTAGATCCATTCATGGCTATTTTTGGCCCTTGTTCATGCAATCAAAATGAAAGGGGAATGCTAAAAATATGTACATGGGTACGTGTAGGGGCAAATTATTTTTGAAAACTTCTTCTTACAACTATGATTACTGATTCTTATTACTTATAGAGAGAAGCTTGTATTCTGTTTCTCAAATAAAAAGTGTGTTTTGATTTGAGGATGCCTTACAAGGGGGGAGGGGGGAGTGTCTTACCCCGAGCCCATTCATGGGGTTCTGTGACCCGGACATATTATGTATTCTTTTTAATTCTGTGTTTACTGATAATTACATTTTATTATCATTTGCAGAGTTAAGCGTGAATCGGATGAAGGTCGCAATAGAGGACAAGGAGGAGCAAGGACTGATGGAGAGAAGGGACAGGTATTGTAAACTAGCACTTGTCTCTTTTTGTCTAGTGGTAACGGGAAAACTTGCCCCCCCCCTCCTGAGAATTTGCCCTCAAGAAAACTCGCTTCCAAAAACTTGATTGGAACCACCCCTGTCTATATCTTCTGATTGTCAACATGTATATATACATTTTTTTTTTACATTTGTGACCATATTAAAAAGACCTTTTTTGTAAAAATATAAAATACTGGACTGTCGCTTATTTTCAACTTGAAATTTACTAGGTTACGTTAATGAATCCGCTACAGGTGTATCTTGTGACCAAATTACGGCTTAGAAAGGTGTTTTCGAGTTCCCACCTTCAGCCCCGCTCCAAAACATTGAATTCTAGTTTGCTCAGATCACTCTCATGTTGCATGAGTAATACTTCCAGGAACGGTCCTACAACCCAAGTTGGAAGTATGGGAAGGTTCACAAAAAGGTTCTTTCATCCTCTTAGTTCTCTGACTATCTACCTTAGTTCTGCCCTAGGAATAGCGTAAGGACGGATGGATGATAGACTTATCTATCAACAAGTGAAATGACATCATTTTTATACAATCCTGAAAAGGGCTTATGCCAGATTTGCTTCTCAGTCACTCGGACTATCTGTCTTGGCTTTTTCTACAGTTAGCCATGGCTTGATGCGCGCAAACTACTTGATTTTAATCAAAAATCAACGAATTATGGGATTGTTCACAAAAACCATAAAACAGCCATGAATGATCTTTAAGGAAAATTAGTATCCAACACTACTTTTATCTGTTATTACCTCTGTTTCTACCCCCCCCCCCCCCCTTGGAGTTGCGATTTCTTCTAAAGTTGGCATACTCTTGCGCTATTTTTAGCACACACATTCATATTGATTTACTTAGAAAGAGGAAAGTGTGAGGAAAGGGAAATGCTGTCTCAGGGTCTAATTTGGACCTAAGGCTTGTTCTTGAGTTTTTTTTTATTTAGTGCACCAATTTTCTAAATTTGTTATGATTTTCAGTTTTCCGTGGCGTCAACTGGAAAGGGGAGAGGGTATGCCCACTAGAATTTTTTGTTTCTTCAAAATTTGAAAGATACCTCCTTAGGAAGAATTTTCAATACAAAATGCTTTTTTTTTGTATTTTCATTGAAAAGAAAGGACGAATTTGTCCCTCCGTTAGATTCTCATAAATACATTTGACCCCCTCCTAAATCTTCGTAAATTGAGATTACTGGTTGCTCTGAGTTTCGGTCCTCACTCAACTCCCTACGAATCCATCCGAAGTTGTCTTTCAGGAGGAAGTTGTTTTTGGTGGTGGTTTTCAGTGATCACACTAGAATTTCTGGCTGAAATTTTGAATTAAGCAGCCTAATTTTATATTAAACTATCAGAGATATGATTATCAGTCAATAAATATATAAAACAGTAGAGACAAAGAAATTACAGCAAAGCCCCTCAAGGCACTATGACCGGAAGTAATGCTCCAGTGCTCTATAGGGGGGGGGAGTGTTGAATTGCGATATATCTTTCCAGAACTTAAAAATACCAAGGACAGTGAAATGAAATCTGATTGTTTTAATTGGTTAATTGGAAGCTTTTATTTTGGTTTGGTTTATATCCAAGCTGCGATGACCTCTACTTTTTTTTATCTGCTCTTTGCTCTTCTATTTGCCTTTTTGCTGCTTGTTTTCTTTACTTGTTCTTGTTTTTGTCTTATCACTTTGAAGTGTTTATTTATCTTTTACGTACTGAGCTGACACATTGAGCTCTGCTCCCCGTTAACTAGAGTGGTAATTTTGTCATAACTCTTTGTATTAATAAAGATTAATGTTTTTGGATTTGAATTTTTCTTTTTTTGGTTTCTAACTGGTCGAGTGTTTGAGTTTTTCCTGTTTTTTGATTTGAGTTTTTCCTTTTTTGGTTTCTACCTAGTCGAGTGTTTGAGTGTTTCCCTGTTTTTGAATTTGGGTTTTTCTTCTTTTTTTTGGTTTCTACCTGGTCGAGTGTTGAGTTTTTCCTGTTTTTGGATTTGAGTTTTTCCTTTTTTGGTTTCTACCTGGTCGAGTGTTTGAGTTTTTTCTGTTTTTGGATTTGAGCTTTTCCTTTTTTGGTTTCTACATGGTCAAGTGTCTGAGTTTTCCCTGTTTTTGGATTTGAGTTTTTCCTTTTTTGGTTTCTACCTAGTCGAGTGTTTGAGTATTTCCCTGTTTTTGAATTTGGGTTTTTCTTCTTTTTTTTGGTTTCTACCTGGTCGAGAGTGAATTTTTCCTGTTTTTGGATTTGAGTTTTTTCCTTTTTTGGTTTCTACCTGGTCGAGTGTTGAGTTTTTCCTGTTTTTGGATTTGAGTTTTTTCCTTTTTTGGTTTCCACCTGGTCGAGTGTTGGAGTTTTTTCTGTTTTTGGATTTGAGTTTTCCTTTTTTGGTTTCTACATGGTCAAGTGTCTGAGTTTTTCCTTTTTTTGGATTTGAGTTTTCTTTTTTTGGTTTCTACCTGGTCGAGTGTTTGAGTTTTTCCTGTTTTTGGATTTTGAGTTTTTCCTTTTTTGGTTTCTGCATGGTCAAGTGTCTGAGTTTTCCCTGTTTTTGGATTTGAGTTTCTCCTTTTTGGTTTCTACCTGGTCGAGTGTTTGAGTTTTTCCTGTTTTTGGATTTGAGTTTTTCATTTTTTGGTTTCTACCTGGTAGTGTTTGAGTTTTTTCTGTTTTAGGATTTGGGTTTTCCGTTTTTGGTTTCTACATGGTCAAGTGTCTGAGTTTTTCCTGTTTTTGGATTTGAGTTTTTCTTTTTTTGGTTTCTACCTGGTCGAGTGTGAGTTTTTCCTGTTTTTGGATTTGAGTTTTTGCTTTTTTGGTTTCTATATGGTAGAGTGTTGGAGTTTTTCCTGTTTTTGGATCTGAGTTCAAAATTTTCTGTTGTGTTCATAAAATTTTATCAGGACGATTCAAAGCTTTTTAGTCAAGAAATTTGGTTGGCTTTCCAAAACCCCACGATGGCTAATAAAATGATTTAATGGTGGTTTTTTAGTTTTCTTGCCAGTATATGTTTTTAAATGACTTGATAAAGAAAAAGTTTTTGTAAGAAATTAATTGTCTGC
>JAQQPU010026035.1:0-11723 GCA_029168905.1 Artemia sp. Kazakhstan ARC1039 | reverse complement strand
AAAAAAAACAATCAATATCAAAGTCGCCCATTTCAACTGTTTTAAAGGTGACAAAACACATATAGGCAAAGGGCATTATGAAAAAATTAAGCTTCTAAGTTCAAAGTTATATTCAAAGTTTTTGCCCAGATAACTGACGAATTTTGTGATACGGTATTTGAAGTTTTGTATGCAGCAATGTTCGATGAAAAAAAAACTACTAAGTTTGATAATTATTTATGTTAAGAGTTCACACAGCCATTTCATTTCTACCAGATTTCGGTAAGATGTCGAGCCGACATCTTACCGGCGGCGCACCGCCGACATATTACCAGCGGCGTGACGCGGCGTGCTTTTTTGGCCCCGCCGCCGACGGTCTTCCCTCTTCGGCGCGGCGCCGGGGTCTAATTAGAATACAAGTACTACAAAACCACGTGCCTCTTTCTAAGCCAATTCAGGGACTTGGAAATACTGACGGGACAAGATATTTGTTTGACATAATTTCTCCATGAGACGTGTTTATAAATCTGGAAGGCTCCATAGGAATTTAAAATATATCTGTGCACAGTTGCCAGAACATAGGAAATGTCAGAGATTAATTGACATTTTAGGGGATTTGAAAGTAGAAACGAAATAGGTAAGGCATCTCAGGGAATGCCAACTCTATTCGACTGTATTCTGCATAATACACAAGTACTGTTTGAACAGTGTTGTCAATACAAAATATGCTCTAACATTATAGTATACTAAAAAGTTAATACTAATAGTGATACAGATGCCAAGAAAGGAATTTTAATAAAGGAATTCAGAACAAATACTTTTTTGCGCGCTTGAGACCCGGAAATTAAGAAACAGAAAAGATTTTTCAGCTAATGTGGGGAACAAGTTTAAAACTTAAAATAAATATAATTACTTTCTATTTTTAAAAACTTCTGGATGTTTTCCAAATCATACCCGGACCTATCCAAGAATTTTTTCAAGGACATTAAATCTCGTCAAGGCTTTTACTAAGGACATTAAATCACGTCCATGCTTTTACCAAGGACATCAAATCTCCTTCCCAGGCTTTTACCAAGGCCATTAAATCTCGTCCAGGCTTTAATCAAGGACATTAAATCTTGTCCAGGCTTCTACCATGGACATTAAATCTCGTCCAGGCTTTTACAAAGGACATTAAATCTCCCCCAAGCTTTTACCAAGGACATTAAATCTCATTCAACCTTTTAACAAGGACATTAAATCTCGTCCAGGCTTTTACCAAGGACATTAAATCTCGTCCAAGCTTTTTACCAAGGCCATTAGATCTCGTCCAAAATTAAAAGTCTTGTCCAGGCTTTTACCTAAGACATTAAATCTCGTCCAGGCTTTTACCAAGGACATTAAATCTTGTCCAGGCTTTTACTGAGGACATTAAATCTCGAAGAGGCTTTAACCAAGGACATTAAATCTCGTCTAGACTTTTACCAAAGACATTAAATCTCGTACAGGCTTTTACCAAGGGTATTAAATCTCGTCCTTCCTTCTAAACTAACTACAATAGCAACATTTTACCCTACATTGTTAGTATTTTCAAGGGTTTTTGGTAGCCTTCATGGAGCATTTTCCTTCTAAACTAGCTACAATAGCAACATTTTACCCTATACTATTAGTTATTTCAAGGGTTTTTGGTAGCCTTGATGGAGCATTTTCCTTCTAAACTAGCTACAATAGCAACATTTTAGCCTACATTATTAGTATTTTCAAGAGTTTTTGGTAGCCTTGATGGAGCATTTTCCTTCTAAACTAGCTACAATAGCAACATTTTACCCTATCATTATTAGTATTTTCAAGGGTTTTGGTAGTTAGTTTTCAAAAATATGAACATCCCAGTTTAAAATACATCTGGTTTTATTAATAACATTTTCTTAGCTAGGTTTTAGTTTTCAGAAATATAAACATCCCAGTTTAAAATACATCTGGTTTTATTAATAACATTTTCTTAGCTAAGTTTCTTAACCATTCATAGGTGTCTGTCTGATTTTAATAATAATATTTTCTTAGCTAGGTTTCTTAACCTTTCGTAGGTGTATGTCTGATTTAACTAATAATATTTGATTTTCTAATAAAGTTGGGTTTTAATTTTTCAGAAATAAGAACATTGATGTTTAAAGTACATCTGATTTTATTAATAATATTTGATTTCTTTTAATAATAGGATACATTTCTGCATTTATTTAAATAAAGTTGGGTTTTAGTTTTCAGAAATATGAACATCACAGTTTAAAATACATCTGGTTTTATTAATAACATTTTCTTAGCTAGGTTTCTTAGCCTTTCATAGGTGTATGTCTGATTTTATTGATAACATTTTCTTAGCTAGGTTTCTTAACCTTTCGTAGGTGTATGTCTGGTTTTATTAATAATATTTGATTTTCTAATAAAGTTGCGTTTTAATTTTCAGAAATAATAACATCCATGTTTAAAATACGTCTGATTTTATTAATAATATTTGAATTCTTTTAATAATTGGGTACATTTTTGCATATTTTTTCAATGAAGTTGGGTTTTAGTTTTCAGAAATATGAACATCCCAGTTTAAAATACATATGATTTTATTAGTAACATTCTCTTAGCTAGGTTTCTTAACCTTTCGTAGATGTGTGTTGTATGAAACTCATGACTTGGCATGTCTAGTTTACTATTTTGGACTTTTCTGAGCTAGATTTCCTAACTTTTCATAGGTGTATTTTTGTCTATTTTGGACATTTCTGAGCTAGATTTCCTAACCTTTCGTAGGTGTATGTCTGGTTTTATTAATAATATTTGATTTTCTAATTAAGTTGGGTTTTAATTTTCAGAAATAAGAACATCCATGTTTTAAATTTATCCGATTTTATTAATAATATTTTATTTCCTTTAATAATTGGAGAAATTTTTGCATATCGTAGGTGTATTTCTGGTTTTATTAATAATATTTGATTTTCTAATCAAGTTGGGTCTTAATTTTCAGAAATATGAACATCCATGTTTAAAATTTATCTGATTTTATTAATAATATTTGATTTTCTTTAATAATTGAGTATATTTTGCATATTTTTTTTTAATAAGGTGGATTTTAGTTTTCAGAAATATGAACATCCCAGTTTAAGATACATCTGATTATATTAATAACATTTTCTTAGGTAGGTTTCTTAACCTTTCTTATATGTATGTTGCAATAAACTCATGATTTGGGATGTCTAGTTTGCCATTTTGGACTTTTCTGAACTAGATTTCCTAACCTATCGTAGGTGTATGTCTGGTTTTATTAACAATATTTGATTTTCTAATCAAGTTGGGTTTTAATTTTCAGAACTAAGAACATCCATGTTTAAAATACGTAAGATTTTATTAATAATATTTGATTTCTTTTAATAATTGAATACATTTTTGCATATTTTTTAATGAAGTTGGGTTTTAGTTTTAAGAAAAATGAACAACCCAGTTTAAAATACATCTGATTTTATTAATAACATGTCTTAGCTAGGTTTCTTGACCTTTCGCAGATGTGTGTTGCATGAAACTCATGACTTGGGATGTCTAGTTTGCTATTTTGGACTTTTCTGAGCTAGATCTCCTAACCTTTCGTAGGTTAGGAAATATTAATTTTATTAATATTTTTAATATTAATATAAATATTAATATAAATTTATTAATATTCGTTTTATTAATAATATTTGATTTTCTAATAAAGTTGGGTTTTAATTTTCAGAAATAAGAACATCCATGTTTAAAATACATCTGATTTCATTAGTAATATTTGATTCCTTTTATTAATAGGGTATATTTTTGCATATTTTTTTAATAAAGTTGTGTTTTAGTCTTCAGAAATATGAACGTCCCAGTTTAAAATACATTTGATTTTATTAATAACTTTTCTTAACAAGGTTTCTTAACCTTTCATAGGTATATGTCTGATTTTATTAGTTACATGAAACTCATGATTTGGGATGTATAATTTGCTATTTTGGACTTTTCTGAAGGATTTCATAACCTTTCCTAGGTGTATGTCTGGTTTTATTAATAATATATGATTTTCTAATCAAGTTGGGTTTTAATTTTCAGAAATAAGAACATCCCTGTTTAAAATTTATCTGATTTTATTAATAATATTTGTTTTTCTTTTTAATAATTGGGTATATTTTTGCATATTGTAGGTGTATGTCTGGTTTCATTAATAATATTCGATTTTCTAATCAAGTTAAAGTTGGGTTTTAATTTTCAGAAATAAGAACATCCATGTTTAAAATCTATCTGATTTTATTAATAGCATTTGATTTCCTTTAATAATTGGGTACATTTTTACATATTTTTTTTAAATAAAGTTGGGTTTTAGTTTTCAGAAATATTAACACCCCAGTTTAAAATACATCTGATTTTATTAATAACATTTTCTTAGCTAGGTTTCTTAACCTTTCGTAGATGTGTGTTGCACGAAACTCATGATTTGGGATGTATAGTTTGTTATTTTGGACTTTTCCAAGCTAGATTTCCTAACCATTCGTAGGTGTATGTATGGTTTTATTAATAATATTTAATTTCTAATCAAATTGGGTTTTAATTTTCAGAAATAAGAAGATCCATGTTTAAAATAAATCTGATTTTATTAATAATATTTTATTTCTTTTAATAATTGGGATACATTTGTGCATATTTTTTTAATAAATTTGGGTTTTAGTTTTCAGAAATATGAACATCCCCGTTTAAAATAATCTGGTTATACTAATAACATTTTCTTAGCTAGGTTTCTTAACCATTCGTAGGTGTGTGTCTGGTTTTATTAATAATATTTGATTTTCTAATCAAGTTGGGTTTTAATTTTCAGAAATAAGAACATCCATGTTTCGCATCTGACTTTATTAATAATATTTTATTTCCTTTTAATAATTGGATACATTTTTGCATATTTTTTAATAAAGTTAGGTTTTAGTTTTCGGAAACATGAACATCACAGTTCAAAATACATCTGATTATATTAAAAACATTTTCTAAGCTAAGTTTATTAACCATTCATAGGTGTCTGTCTGATTTTAATAATAATATTTTCTTAGCTAGGTTTCTTAACCTTTCGTAGGTGTATGTCTGGTTTTATTAATAATATTTGATTTTCTAATAAAGTTGGGTTTTAATTTTTCAGAAATAAGAACATCGATGTTTAAAGTACATCTGATTTTATTAAAAATATTTGATTTCTTTTAATAATAGGATATTTTTTGCATTTTTTAAAATAAAGTTGGGTTTTAGTTTTCAGAAATATGAACATCCCAGTTTAAAATACATCTGATATTATTAATAACATTTTCTTAGCTAGGTTTCTTGACCACTCATAGGTGTATGTCTGATTTTATTAATATCATTTTCTTAGCTAGGTTTCTTAACCTCTCGTAGGTGTATGTCTGGTTTTATTAATAATATTTGATATTCTAATCAAGTTGGATTTTAATTTTGAGAAATAAGAGCATCCATGTTTAAAATACATCTGATTTTAATAATAATATTTAATTCCTTTTAATAATTGGGTACATTTTTGCATTTTTTTTTTTTAAATAAAGTTGGGTTTTAGTTTTCAGAAATATGAACATCCCAGTTTAAAACACATCTGATTTTATTAATAACATTTTCTTAGCTAGGTTTCTTAACCTTTCGTAGATGTGTGTTACATAAAACTCGTGTTTTGGGGTGTATAGTTTGCTATTTTGAATTTTTCTGAGCTAGATTTAATAGCCTTTCGTAGGTGTATGTACGGTTTTATTAATAATATTGATTTTCTAATAAAGTTGGGTTTTATTTTTCGGAAACAAGAACATCCATGTTTAAAATACGTTTGATTTTATTAATAATATTTGATTTCTTTTAATAATTGGGTATATTTTTGCATTTTTTTTTTTAATTGAGTTGGGTTTTAGTTTTCAGAAATATGAACATCCAAGTTTAAAATACATCTGATTTTATTAACAGCATTTTCTTAGCTAGGTTTCCTAACCTTTCGAAGATGTGTGTTGCATGAAACTCACGACTTGGAAATGTATAGTTTGCTATTTTGGACTTTCCTGAGCTAGATTTCCTAGCCAATCGTAGGTGTATGTCTGGTTTTATTAATAATATTTGACTTTCTAGTAAAGTTGGGTTTTAGTTTTCAGAAATAAGAACATCCATGTTTAAAATACATCTGATTTGATTAATAATATTTGATTTCTTTTAATAACTGGGTACATTACTGAACATTTTTTTAATAAAGTTGGGTTTTAGTTTTCAGAAATATGAACAACCCAGTTTAAAATACACCTGATGTTATTAATAGCATTTTCTAATCTAGGTTTCTTAACCTTTCGTAGGTGTATGTCTGATTTTGTTAATAACATTTTCTTAGCTAGGTTTCTTAACCATTCGTAGGTGTATGTCTGGTTTTATTAATAATATCTGATTTTCTAATCAAGTTGGGTTTTAATTTTCAGATAATATATCTAATTTTATTAATAATATTTGATTTCCTTTTAATAATTGGATACATTTTTGCATATTTTATTAATAAAGTTTGGTTTTAGTTTTCAGAAATATGAACATCACAGTTTAAAATACATCTGATTTTATTAATAACATTTTTTTTAACTAAGTTTCTTAACCATTCATAGGTGTCTGTCTGATTTTAATAATAAAATTTTCTTAGCTAGGTTTCTTAACCTTTCGTAGTTATATGTCTGGTTTTATTAACAATATTTGATTTTCTAATAAAGTTGGGTTTTAATTTTTCAGAAATAAGAACATCGATGTTTAAAATACATCTGGTTTTATTAATAATATTTGATTCCTTTTAATAATAGAATACATTTTTGCATTTTTTAAAATGAACTTGGGTTTTAGTTTTCAGAAATATAAACATCACAGTTTAAAATACATCTGATATTATTAATAACATTTTCCTAGCTAGGTTTCTTAACCATTCATAGATGTATGTCTGATTTTATTAATAACATTTTTTTAGCCAGGTTTCTTAACCTTTCGTAGGTGTATGTCTGGTTTTATTAATAATATTTGATTTTGTAATTTAGTTGGGTTTTAATTTTCAGAAATAAGAATATCCATGTTTAAAATACATCTGATTTTATTGATAATATTTGATTTCTTTTAATAATTGGATACATTTTTGCATATTTTTTTAATAAAGTTGGGTTTTAGTTTTCAGAAATATGAGCATCCCGGTTTAAAATACATCTGATGTTATTAATAACATTTTATTAGCTAGGTTTCTTAACCTTTTAAAGGTGTATGTCTGATTTTATTAATAATATTTGATTTTCTAATAAAGTTGGGTTTTAATTTTCAGAAATAAGAACATCCATGTTTAAAATAATCTGACTTTATTAATAATATTTGATTTCTCTTAATAATAGAGTATATTTTGGCATATTTTTTTTAAAATAAACTTGGGTTTTAGTTTTCAGAAATATGTACACCCTAGTTTAAAATACATCTGATTTTATTAATAAAATTTTATTAGCTATGTTTCTTAACCTTTGATAGGTGTATGTCTGATTTTATTAGTAACATTTTCTTGGCTAGGTTTCTTAACCATTCGTAGGTGTATGTCTAGTTTTATTAATAATAT
The DNA here is from genome assembly GCA_029168905.1 of Artemia sp. Kazakhstan ARC1039. NCBI lineage: Eukaryota > Metazoa > Arthropoda > Branchiopoda > Anostraca > Artemiidae > Artemia > Artemia sp. Kazakhstan ARC1039. The sequence continues at coordinate 4,120 of JAQQPU010026035.1, read as the reverse complement.
TTGATTTTCTAATGAAGTTGGGTTTTAATTTTCAGATATAAGAACAAGCATGTTCAGAATACATCTAATTTTATTAATAATATTTGATTTCCTTTTAATAATTGGATACATTTTTGCATATTTTTTTTAATAAAGTTTGGTTTTAGTTTTCAGAAATATGAAAATTACATTTTAAAATACATCTGATTTTATTAATAACATTTTCTTAGCTAAGTTTCTTAACCTTTCGTAGATGTGTGTTGCAAGAAACTCATGACTAGGGATATTTGCTATTTTGGACTTTTCTGAACTAGATTTCCTGACCTTTCGTAGGTGTATGTCTGGTTTAATAAACAATATTTGATTTTCTAATCAAGTTGAGTTTTAATTTTCAGAAATAAGAAGATCCATGTTTAAAATAAATCCATGTTTAGAATAAATGCGCGCACGTAACCTAGTCTAAATTATCCTTAAAAATGAATAAAACCCAACTTTATTTAAAAATATGCAAAAATGTACCCAATTATTAATGGAAATCAAATATCATTGATAAAATCAGATGTATTTTAAACATTGATGTTCTTATTTCTGAAAATTAAAACTCAATTTGATTAGAAAATCAAATGTTATTAATAAAACCAGACACACACCTACGAAATGTTAGGAAATCTAGCTCAGAAAAGTCCAAAATAGAAAACTAAACATCCCTAATCATAAGTTTCATGCAACACATATCTACGAAAGGATAAAAAACTAGCTAAGAAAACGCTATTAATAAAATCAGATGTATTTTAAACTGTGATGTTCATATTTCTGAAAACTAAAACCTAACTTTATTAAAAAATATGCAAAAATGTATCCAATTATTAAAAGGAAATCAAATATTATGAATAAAATCAGATGTATTTTAAACATGGATGTTCTTATTTCTGAAAATTAAAACCCAACTTGATTAGAAAATCAAATATTATTAATAAAACCAGACATACACCTACGAATGGTTAAGAAACCTAGCTAAGAAAATGTTATTAATAAAATCAGACACACACCTACGACAGGTTAAGAAACCTAGCTAAGAAAATGTTATTAATAAAATCAGATGTATTTTAAACTGGGATGTACATATTTCTGAAAACTAAAACCCAACTTTATTTTTTTTAAAAACATATCCAAAAATGTACTCTATTATTGAAAGAAATCAAATATTATTAATAAAATCAGATGTATTTTAAACATGGATGTTCTTATTTCTGAAAATTAAAACCCAACTTTATTAGAAAATCAAATATTAGTAATAAAACCAGACATACACCTACGAAAGGATAGGAAACCTAGCTCAGAAAAGTTCAAAACAGCAAACTAGACATCCCAAGTCATGAGTTTCATGCGACACCCATCTACGAAAGGTTAAGAAACATAGCTAAGAAAATGTTATTAATAAAATCAGATGTATTTTAAACTGGGATGTTCATATTTCTGAAAACTAAAACCCAACTTTATTTTGAAAAAACATGCAAAAATGTATCCCATTTATTTAAAAAATTAAATATTATTAATAAAATCAGATGTATTTTAAACAGGGATGTTCTTATTTGTGAAAATTAAAACCAAACTTGACTAGAAATCAAATATTATTAATAAAACCATACAGAAACCTAAGAAAGGTTAGGAAATCTAGCTTGGAAAAGTCCAAAATAGCAAACTTTACATCCCAAATCATGAGTTTCGTGCGACACACATCAACGAAAGGTTAAGAAACCTAGCTAAGAAAATGTTATTAATAAAATCAGAGGTATTTTAAACTGGGGTGTTCATATTTCTGAAAACTAAAAACCAACCTTATTTTTTAAAAAGTATGCAAAAATGTACTCAATTATTAAAGGAAATATATTAATAAAATCAGATACATTTTAAACATGGATGTTCTTATTTCTGAAAATTAAAATCAAACTTGATTAGAAAATCAAATATTATTAATAAAAACAGACATACACCTACAACATGCAAAAATATACCCAATTATTAAAAAGAAAAACAAATACTATTAATAATATCAGATAAATTTTAAACATGTTTAATAAAAACAGACATACACCTACAACATGCAAAAATGTACCCAATTATTAAAAAGAAAATCAAATATTATTAATAAAACCACACATACACCTATGAAAGGTTATGAAGTCTAGCTCAGAAAAGTCCAAAATAGCAAACTATACATCCCAAATCATGAGTTTCATGCAACTAATAAAATCAGACATACACCTACGAAAGGTTAAGAACCCTAGCTAATAAAATATTATTAATGAAATCAAATGTATTTTAAACTGGCACGTTCATATTTCTGAAAACTAAAACTCAACTTTATTTTTAAAAATATGCAAAAATGTACCCTATTATTAAAAGAAATCAAATATTACTAATAAAATCAGATGTATTTTAAACATGAATGTTGTTATTTCTGAAAATTAAAACCCAACTTTATTACAAAGTCAAATATTATTAATAAACCCAGACATACACCTACGAAAGATTAGGAAATCTAGCTGATAAAAGTCCAAAATAGCAAACTAGACATCCCAAGTCATGAGTTTTATGCAACACACATCTACGACAGGTTAATAAACCTAGCTAAAAAAATGTTATTAATAAAATCAGATGTATTTTAATCTGGGAAGTTCAAATTTCTGAAAACTAAAACACAACTTTATTAAAAAATATGCAAAAATGTACTCAATTATTAAAACAAATCAAATATTATTAATAAAATCAGATGTATTTTATACATGGATGCTCTTATTTCTGAAAATTAAAACCCAACTTGATTAGAAAATCAAATATTATTACTAAAACCAGACATACACCTACGAGAGGTTAGGAAATATGGTTCAGAAAAGGCCAAAATAGAAAACTAGACATCCCAAATCATGAGTTTCATGCAACACACATCTACGAAAGGTTAAGAAACCTAACTAAGAAAATGTTATTAATAAAATCAGATGTATTTTAAACTGGGATGTTCATATTTCTGAAAACTAAAACCGAACTTTATTAAAAAATATGCGAAAATGTACCTAATTATTTAAGGAAATCAAATATTATTAATAACATCAGATAAATTTTAAACATGGATGTTCATATTTCTGAAAATTAAAACCCAACTTGATTAGAAAATCAAATATTTTTAATAAAACAAGACATACACCTACGATATGCAAAAATGTATCCATTTATTAAAGGAAATCAAATATTATTAATAAAATCAGATAAATTTAAAACTTGGATGTTCTTATTTCTGAAAATTGAAACCCGACTTCATTAAAAAATCAAATATTATTAATGAAACCAGACATACACCTACGAAAGGTTATGAAATCTAGCTCAGAAAAGTCCAAATTATCAAACTATACATTCCAAATCATGATTTTCATGCAACACACATCTATGAAAGGTTAAGAAACCTAGCTAAGAAAATATTATAAATAAAAACAGATGTTTTTTAAACTGGGAAGTTCATATTTCTGAAAACAAAAACCCATTTTTATTTTTTTTAAAATATGCAAAAATGTACCCAATTATTAAAAGGAAATCAAATATTATTAATAAAATCAGATGTATTTTAAACATGGCTGTTCTTATTTCTGAAAATTAAAACCCAAAAATATTAGGAAATCAAATATTATTAATAAAACCAGACATGCACCTACGAAAGGTTAAGAAACCTAGCTAAGAAAATTTTATCAGTAAAATCAGATGTATTTTAAACTGGGATGTCCATATTTCTGAAAACTAAAACCCAACTTTATTTTTTTTTAAATATGCAAAAATGTATCCTATTATTAAAAGAAATCAAATATTATCAATAAAATCAGATATATTTTAAACATGGATATTCTTATTTCTGAAAATTAAAACCCAACTTAATTAGAAAATCAAAAATTATTATTAAAACCAGACATACACCTACGAAAGGTTAAGAAATCTAGCTCAGAAAAGTCCAAAATAGCAAACTAGACATCCCAAGTCATGACTTTCATACAGCACACATCTACGAAAGGTTAAGAGACCTAGCTAAGAGAATGTTATTAATAAAATCAGATGTATTTTAAACTGGGATGATCATACTTCTGAAAACTGAAAC